>JAJPUD010011891.1:37320-52134 GCA_023553655.1 Myrmecobius fasciatus
TAGGAGGGAAGCATCAAATTGGGAAATCATCTTTACATTTAAGGGTTCTGATAAAGCTCTCATCTCTAAGATATATAGAGAATTGTCTCATATTTATAAGAATTCAAGCCATTCTCCAATTGATAAATGGTCAAAGGATATGAACAGACAATTTTCAGATGATGAAATTAAAACTATTTATAATCATATGTAAAGGTGCTCCAAATCACTATTGATCAGAGAAATGCAAATTAAGACACCTGTGAGGTACCACTACACACCAGTCAGATTGGCTAAAATGACAGGAAAAGATAAAGATAAATGTTGGAGGGGATGTGGGAAGACTGGGACACTGATGCATTGTTGGTGGAGCTGTGAACGGATCCAACCATTCTGGAGAGCAATTTGGAGCTATGCTCAAAAACTTATCAAACTATGCATACCCTTTGACCCAACAGTGTTTCTATTGGGCTTATATCCCAAAGAAATCATAAAGGAAGGAAAGGGCCCAAAATGTGCAAGAATGTTTGTGGCAGCTCTTTTTGTAGTGGCAAGAAACTGGAAACTGAATGGATGCCCATCAATTGGAGAGTTGCTGAATAAATTATAGTATATGAATGTTATGGAATATTATTGTTCTGTAAGAAATGACCAGCAGGATGATTTCAGAGAGACTTGCATGAACTGATGCTCAGTGAAGTGAGCAGAACCAGGAGATCAATATTCACGGCAACAACAATACTATATGAGGATCAGTTCTAATGGGCATGACTCTCTTCAACAAGGAAATGCTTCAAACCAGTTCCAATTCTTCGGTGAAGAGAGCCATATACACCCAGAGAGAAGGATATGAAATGTGGACCACAACATAACATTTTCATGTTCTCTATTCAGGTTTGCTTGCATTGTATTTCCTTTATCGGATTATTCTTTCTTGTAGATACGATTTCTCCTGCACAAAAAATGATGCAATAACTATACATATATTCGATTTCTTAAGTATTCTAACATAATTGTCATGTAGGGGATATCCTGCCATCTAGGTGAGGGGTGGGGAGTAGGGAGGGAAAATTTGTAACAGAAAGCTTTGTAAGGATTAATGTTTAGGAATTACCCATATATATGTTTTGCAAATAAAAAGTATTAATAAATAATTATAAAAAAAGTTGTGGAGAAAATTGTAATAATGAAAATTAAACTTAATGGTCTCGGAACTAGGGGGGAAAATTTGTAACATAAAGCTTTATAAGGGTCATTGTTGAAGAATTACCCATACATATGTTTTGCAAATAAAAAAAAAAAAGAAAGCATATGAAATATCTTTGATAAAAAAATAAAATAAAAAGTAAAAGAATCCTTATTATAAGAAAAAAAAGAGTATGAGAATGTTATGTTGTGGTCCACATTTCACATCCCACTTTCTGGGTGTATATGGCTTTCTTCACTGAACAATTGGAAGTGGTTTGAAACATTTCATTGTTGAAGAGAGCCATGTCCATCAGAATTGATCGTCATATAGCATTGTTGTAGCCATGTATAATGATCTCCTGGTTGTGATAATTTCACTTGGCATCAGTTCATGCAAGTCTCTCTAGGCCTCTCTGAAATCGTCCTGCTGGTCATTTCTTACAGAAGAATAATATTTCATAATATTCATATACAATAATTTGTTCAGCCATTCTCCAATTGAAGAGCATCTATTCAGTTTCCATTTTCTAGCCACTACAAAAAGGGCTGCCACAAACATTCTTGCACATGTGGGGCCCTTTCGTTCCTTTATGATTTCTTTGGGATATAAGCCCAATAGAAAAGCTGCTGGGTCAAAGGGTATGCACAATTTGATAAAATTTTGAGCATAGTTCTAAATTGCTCTCCAAAATGGCTGTATCCATTCACAGCTCCACCAGCAATGCATCAGTGTCCCAGCCTTCCCACATCCCCTGCAACATTCATCATTAACTTTTCCTGTCATTTTAGCCATTCTGACAAGTGTGTAGTGGTACCTCAGGGTTGTCTTGATTTGCATTTCTCTGATCAATAGTGATTTGGAGCACCTTTTCATATGAATACAAATAGTTTTAATTTAATTCTCTGAAAATTGACTGTTCATATCCTTTGACCATTTATCGATTGGAGAATGGCTTGAATTTTTATAAATATGAAACAATTCTCTATATATTTTAGAGATGAGACCTTTATCAGAACCCTTAAATGTAAAGATGATTTCCCAATTTATTGCTTCCCTCCTAATCTTGAATGCACTGGTTTTGTTTGTACAAAAACTTTTTAACTTAATATAGTCAAAGTTGTCTATCTTGTTTTCAATAAAGAGTTCCTGTTCTTCTTTGGATATAAATTTATTCCATCTCCATAGGTCTCAGAGGTAAAATATATTGTGTTCCTCTAATTTACTTACAGTATCACGATTTATATCCAAATCATGAACCCATTTAGATCTTATCATGGTATGTGGTGTTAGTTGTGGGTCAAGCCCTAATTTCTTCCACACTAGTTCCAAATTTTCCCAACAGTTTTTGTCAAATAGTGAGTACTTTTCCCAGAAGCTGGGGTCTTTGGGTTTATCAAAGACTAAATTGCTATAGTTATTTCCTAGTTTGTCTTCTGATTATATCCTATGCCACTGATCGACGACTCTATTTCTTAGCCAGTACTATATGGTTTTGATGAACGCTGCTTTATAATATAGTTTTAGATCTGCTACAGGAAGGCCACCATCATCAGCCTTTTTTTTCATTAATTCTCTTGAAACTCTTGATCTTTTGTTCTTACAAATGAACTTTGCTACTATTTTTTCTAGATCTGTATAATAATTTCTTGGGACTTTGATTGGTATGGAACTAAATAAGTAAATTAGTTTGGTAGTATTGTCATGTTTATTATATTCACTCTGCCTACCCATGAGCGCTTAATGTTTTTTTCAATTGACTAGGTCTGATTTTATTTGTGTGGAAAGGATTTTTATAGTTTAGTTCATATAGTTCCTGACTTTCCCTTGGCAAATAAATTCCCAAATATTTTATACCATCAACAGTTATTTTGAATGGAATTTCTTTTTCTATCTCTTGCTGCTGAACTTTATTGGTAACATATAAAAATGCTGATGATTTATGTTGATTTGTTTTGTATCCTGCAACTTTGCTAAAGTTGTGAATTGTTTCTAGTAGTTTTTTAGTTGAGTCTTTAGGGTTCTTTACATATATCATCATGTCATCTGCAAAGAGTGATAATTTGGTTTCCTTATTACCTACTCTAATTCCTTTAATCTCTTTTTCTTCTCTTACTGTCAAAACTAACATTTCTAAGACAATATTAAATAGTAATGGTGACAGTGGGCAGCCTTGTTTCACTCCTGATCTTATTGGGAATGGTTCTACTTTGACTCCATTACATATGATGCTTGCTGAAGGTTTTAAGTAGATACTACTTATCATTTTAAGGAAAAGCCCATTTATTCCTATACTCTCCAGTGTTTTTAATAGGAATGGGTGTTGGATTTTATCAAAGGCTTTTTCTGCATCTATTGAGATAATCATATGGTTTTTATTAATTTGGTTATTAATATAATTGATTATGCTAATAGTTTTCCTAATATTGAACCAGCCCTGCATTCCTAGTATAAATCCTTCTTCTTCATGGTGTATTATGCTGGGGATAATTTTCCATAATCTTGTTGCTAGAATCTTATTTAAAATTTTTGTATCAATATTCATTAGGGAAATGGGTCTACAGTTTTCTTTCTGTTTTCTCCCTATCTGGTTTAGCTATCAGCACCATATCTGTATCATAGAAGGAATTTGGTAGTATGCCTTCTGTCCCTATTTTTTCAAATAGTTTATATAGTGTTGGAATTAATTGTTCTTTGAATGTTTGGTAGAATTCACATGTAAAACCATTTTACCCTGGAGATTTTTTCTTAGGGAGTTGATTAATAGCTTGTTCTATTTCTTATTCTAAAATGGGTCTATTTAAATAATTTATTTCCTCTTCTGTTAACCTGGGCAATCTATATTTTTGTAGATATTCCTCCATTTCATTTACATTATCAAACTTATTGGCATAAAGTTGGGCAAAGTAACTCCTAATTATTACTCTAATTTCCTCTTCATTGGAGGAAAGTTCTCCCTTATCATTTTTGAGACTAACAATTTGATTTTCCTCTTTCCTTTTTCTAATCAAATTAACTAAAGGCTTATCTATTTTGTTGTTTTTTCATAAAACCAACTCTTAGTTTTATTTATTAATTCAATAGTTTTCTTATTTTCATTTTATTGATCTCTTTAATTTTCAGAATTTCCAATTTGGTATTTAATTGACGGTTTTTAATTTGCTCCTTTTCTAGTTTTTTTTTTTTAAATTGTAACCCTAATTCATTGATCTCTTTCTCTATTTTATGCAAATAAGCATTTAGAGATATAAAGTTACCCCTTATAACCACTTTGGCCATATCCTACAAATTTTGATATGTTGTCTCATTATTGTCGTTTTCCTGGATGAAATTAACGATTGTTTCTATAATTTGCTCTTTCACCCACTCATTCTTCAGGATTAGATTATTTAATTTCCACTTAACTTTTGGTCTATTTTCTCCTGGCCTTATATTACATGTGAGTTTTATTGCATCATGATCTGAAAAGGATCCATTTATTATTTCTGCTTTTCTCCATTTGATTTTGAGGTTTTTATGCCCTAGCACATGATCAATTTTCGTATAAGTTCCATGAACCCCTGAGAAAAAAGTATACTCCCTTCTATCACCATTCTATTTCCTCCAGAGTTCTGTCATACCTAACTTTTCTAACATTTTGTTTATCTCCCTAACTTCTTTCTTATTTATTTTGTGGTTTGATTTATCTAATTCTGAGAGAGCAATGTTGAGATCCCCCAGTAGTATAGTATTACTGTCTATTTCTCCTTGCATCTCTGTTAGTTTCTCCTCTAGGAATTTGGATGCTATACCACTTGGTGCATATAAGTTTAGCATTGATATTGCTTCATTGTCTATAGTACCCTTTAGTAAAATACAGTTTCCTTCCTTATCTCTTTTAATTAGATCTATTTTTGTTTTTACTGGATCCGAGATAAGGATTGCTACCCCTGCCTTTCTTTGTTCACCTGAAGCATAGAAGATTCTGTTCCAGCCCTTTACCTTCCCTCTGTATGTATCTCTATGTTTTAGATGTGTTTCTTGTAAACAACATATTGTAGGATTTTGGCTTTTAATCCAGTCTGCTACCCACTTCTGTTTTATGGGAGAGTTCATTCCATTCACATTCAGAGTTAAAATAACTATCTGTATTCCCTGCCATCTTATTTACCCAGAGTTATGATTTTCTCTTCCCTTTCCCCTCTCTCCCTTCCCCTGTCCCCAGTACTTTATTTTTGATGACCACCTCCCAACAATAGTCCTCCCCCCTTTAGAGTCCCTCCCTCCCCTTTATACCTTTCCCTTAATCCTTCTGTTAGCTTATCCCTTTCCTTTCCTCCTTTCCCTCCCACCTTCCCACAAGGAGGGACTGGACTTTCTTTGAAGCGAAATGTGTCTGATATACTCTCTTAGAGACTCTTTTTTGCATCATGGTTTTCAGGAGGCCCAACAATTCTTAGATTGTGTCTCCTAGATCTATTTTCCAGGTCAGGTGTTTTATCACTGAGGTATTTTGCATTTTCTTCTATTTTGTTCATTTTTTTTGTTTTGTTTTGTTTGACTGATTCTTTCTGTCTCATTGAGTCATTCACTTCCATTTCTTCAATTCTAATTTTTAGTGAATAATTTTCTTCAGTTAGCTTTTATAACTTCTTTTTCATTTGGCCAATTGAATTTTTAAATGAGTTGTTTTTTACATGGAATTTTTTTAATTTCGCAAATTCTATTTTTCAGTGAGTTGGCTTCTTTTTCAAATCTATTTTCAACTAGTATATGCTTTTTCTATTTTGTAAAATCTATTTAGTAATGATTTTTCTTCAGATAATTTTTGTGTTTCCAGAATTTTGGAAGAAGACGAAAATGGAAGTAAAATATGGTGAATAACAATTCATGAAGAGGGAAAAAAGCCATCGCAATTGATGGGAAAAAGGGAGGGAGATGAGCATTGTGTGAATCTTACTCTCATCATTACTGGCTGAAAGAGAGAATATTAGATATATTTGGCTTCAGAGAGAAACTTGTCTCACCCTATAGGGAAGTAGGAGAAGAAAAGGGAAAGGGAAAGGGGGAAGCTAATAAAAGGGAGAACAGAAGTAGAAAGGGAAAGAATTAAGAAAGGGGGAAGGATTATAAAAGAGGAGGGCTGTTTGAGAGAAGTGATGGTCAGATGCAAAATACTGGGTAGGAGGGAAAGGGGGAAAGTAAAGAGAAAAGCATAATTTGGGGAAAATAAGATAGCAAGTAATATACAATTAGTCATTTTAACTGTGAATGGGAAAGGGATGAACTCTCTCATAAAAAGAAAGGGTATAGCACACTGGATTAAAAGGCAGAATCCTATAATATGTTGTTTTCTTGTAAACAAGAAACATACTTAAAGCAGAGTGGTACAAACAGAGTAGAGACAAAAGGCTGGAACAGAATCTATTATGGTTCAGCTAAAATAGAAAATGCAGGGGTAGTGATTTTGATCTCTGATCAAGTAAAATCAAAAACAAATCTAATTAAAAGAGATAAGGAAGGAAACTATCTTGCTAAAGGGTGCCATAGATAATGAACTAACATCTATATTAAACATATATGTAGTAAGTGGTATAGCATCCAAATTCTTAGAGAAGTTAAGAGAGCTGCAAGAAGAAATAGCAAAACTATACTATTTGGGGATTGCAAACTTGCTCTCTCAGAACTAGATAAATCTAATCACAAAATAAATAAAAAATAGCATTTTAGAAAGGCAAATTGAATGAAGATAGAAAGGAGTATATTTTTTCTCAGTGATACATCAAACTTACATAAAAATTTACCATGTATTAGGGCATTAAAAACCTCAAAATCAAATACAGAAAGGCAGAAATGGTAAATATATTTTTTCATATCATGGTGAAATAAAAATTGCATGCTATAAAGGATCAGGAGAAAATAGAACAAAAATTAATTGAAAACTAATAATCTGATCCTAAAGGATGAAGGGTTGAAACAACAAATCCCAGATACAACAGATGATTTCATCCAAGAGAATGAAAGTAATGAGATAACATACCAAAATTGATGGGCTGCATCTAAAACAGTTGTTAGAGGAAAGTTTATATCTCTAGTTGTTTACTTGCATAAAA
The DNA here is from genome assembly GCA_023553655.1 of Myrmecobius fasciatus. Classification (NCBI taxonomy): domain Eukaryota; kingdom Metazoa; phylum Chordata; class Mammalia; order Dasyuromorphia; family Myrmecobiidae; genus Myrmecobius; species Myrmecobius fasciatus. The sequence continues at coordinate 44,578 of JAJPUD010011891.1, forward strand.
TAGAGAGAGAAAAAAATCAAAGAATTGACATGCAATTAAAAAAGCTAGAAAAAAGAACAAATTAAAACCTCCCAATTAAATATTTAAAATTCTGAAAATTCGTGGGGAGATTAAAAATTAAATGTAAAAATATTGAACTAATAAACAAAACTAAGAGTTGATTTTATGAAAAAACCAACAAAATAGAAACACATTTAGTTGATTTGACTGGAAAAAGGAAAGAACAAAATCAAATTGTTAGGATGAAAAATGAAAAGGGTGAACTTTACACCAATAAAGAGTAAATTTGAGCAATAATTAGGAGCTATTTTGCCCAACTGTATGCCAATAAATATAATCTTAATTAAATGAATGAATATTTATAAAAATAGAGATTAGCCAGATTACAGAAGCTGAGGTAAATTACTTAAATTGTACCATTTTAGAAAAAGAAATTGAACAAGCTGTTAAATCACCTCCTTAAGAAAAAATCTTCAGAACCAGTTGGATTTACATATGAATTCTACCAAACATTTTAAGAACAATTAATTCCAATGCTATGCAAATTATTTGGAAAAGTAGGGATAGAAGGAATCCTACCAAATTCTTTTTATGACACAGACAAGGTGCTGATACATATAGCAGGTAAGGTCAAAACAGAGAAAGAAAATGTCTTTAATGAATATTGATGCAAAAATCTTAAAGAAAGTATTAGCAAAGAAATTAAAGCAAGTTGTCCCCAGGATAATACTCTATGACCAAGTAGGATTTATACTAGGAATGCAAGACTGTAAATAAACTTATAAAATAATTGACTATATCAGTAACCAAACTAACAACTATCATATGATTAAATCAATATATCACCTATTTAAAACCATCATCAAGCATTATACATAATGGGGATAAACTAGAACCATTCCCTGTAAGATTAGGAATGAAATAAGGTTGCCCACTATCACTATTACTATTCAATAATGTAGTAGAAATGTTAGTTTTGGCAATAAGAGAAGAAAGAAAAAGAAATTAGAGTAGGTAGTAAGGAAATCATATTATCACTCTTTGCAGATGATATGATGGTATATTTAGATAGTCCTAGGGAATTGACTAAAATACTAGAAACATTCACAACTTCAGCAAAATAAATCTACAGAAATCATGAGCATTTTTATATATAATCAACAATGTCCAGCAGCAAGAGATAGAAAGAGAAATTCCATTTAAAATAATTGAAGATAATGTGAAATATTTGTGAGTCTACCTGCCAAGGCAAAGTCAGGATGTATATGAACACAATTACAAAGCATTTTCCACACAAAGTCAGATCTAATCAACTGGGAAAATATCAATTGCTCATTGGTAGGCCAAGTTAATATAGTAAAAATGAAAATAATACCTAAATTAATCGATTTCTTCAGTGCCTACCAATCAAACTCCCAAGAAATTGTTTAATAGACCTAGAAAAAACAACAGCAACATTCATCTGGAAGAACAAAAGATCAAGAATTTCAAGGGAATTAATGAAAACATGTAAATGAAGGTGGCCTAGCTGTACCAGAATTAAAATTACATTATAAAGGAAGGTTCATCAAAATCATTTGGTACTGGCTAAGAAATAAAGTAGTTGATGAGATAAATTTGTTAGGTTCACAAGACACATTAGTCAATGACTATAGTAATCCAATGTTTGACAACTCAAAGACCCCAGTTTTGTGGATAAGACCTCAGTATCTGACAAAAATTTCTAAGAAAATTGGAAATTAGTATGGCAGAAACTAGGCATTGACCCACATATAATACCATGCAGGATAAGGTCAAAATGAGTTCATAATTTAGACATAGACTGATATTATGAGCAGATTAGAAGAACAATGGATAGTTTATCTCTCAGATTTGTGTAGAAGTAAGGAATTTGTGACTAAAGAAGAACCTTATTGAATGCAAAATGAATGGTTATATTAAATTAAAATTTTTGCATAAATAAAACCAATGCAGATAAGTTAAGAAGGAAAGCAATAAAAAGGGACAAAAAATTTACACTCAAGCATTCTCATAAAGACCTAATTTCAAAAATATATACAAAATTGACTCAAATTTATAAGAATTCAAGCCATTCTCCAATTTATAAATGGTCAAAGGATACAAACAAGACAATTTTCAGATGAAGTAATTAAACCATTTCTTGTCATATGAAAAAATGCTCTAAGTCACTCTGATCAGTGAAATGCCAATTAAGACAACTCTGAAATTGGCTAAGATGACAAGAAAAGATAAGGATAAATGGGGGAGAGGATGTGGGAAAATTTGGATACTAATACATTGTTGGTAGAGTTGTGAGCTGATTTATAGATTATGGAGAGCAATTTGGAACTGTGTCCAAAGTGCTATCAAACTGTGCATACCCTTTGATCCAGTAGGTTTTTTTGTTTGTTTGTTTGTTTGTTTTGTTTTACTAGGCTTGTATCGTAAAAATATCATAAAGGAGGGAAAGGGACACACATGTGCAAAAAAAAGTTTATGGCAGTCCTTTTTGTAGTAGCAAGAAATGGAAACTCAGTGGATGCCCATTAGTTGGAGAATGGCTGAATGAATTATGATATATGAATGTTATATATTATTATTGTTCTATAAGAAGCAATCAACAGAATGATTTCAAAGAGGCCTGGGGATATTTATATGAACAGATGCTAAGTAAAATGATCAGAACCAAGAAATTATTACATACAACAACAAGATACAATGATCAATTCTTATGGCCTTGTTTTTTTTTCAACAGTGAGGTAATTCAGGCCAGTTCAAAAGTTCTTGTGATGAAGAGACCCATCTGCACCCAAAAAGAGGACTTTGGGAACTGAGTGTGGATCACAACATAGTATTTTCACTCTGTTTTTTGTTGCTTGCTTGCATTTTATTTTGTTCTTTCTTTTTCCTTTTTCCATCTGTTTTTTTTTCCTTGTGCAGCATGATAATTGTGGAATAAGTATAAAAGATAGATGTTTAACATATATTGGATTGCTTGCCATGTAGTGGAGGATGGAAAGGAGGGAAAATATTTAGAACACCAGTTTTTGCATGGGTGAATGTTGAAAATTATCTATGTATATGTTTTGAAAACAAAAAGCTTCAATAAAAAATAAATTTTAAAAAAAAGATAATCTGTGTTTAAAGTTTATTGTTGATGCATACTCTTTTTTAGCAGTTTTAAGTGAGAAATTAAGTAGCATTTAGTTCCTACAGTGTGTCAAGAAATGTTCTAGTCAGTAAAGATACAAACTCCTACTGTAAGGGAGCTTATACTCTAATGTGGAATGCACCAATTGTAGATAGAAAATAGATTGATAGATAGATAGATAGATAGATAGATAGATAGATTGATAGATAGATAGATAGATAGATTTATGAGAGATAGAGAGATATGTATGTGTGAATGTATAAGTGTAAACACATACACATATACATATACATACATATGGAGTTTGCATATGGACACAATAAACACAATATATAACAACTAAATAAATAAAATACATGTTAGTTTAGGAGAGCAAATGCTAGCAGTTGAATGAGTGAGGGAATCAAGAAAGGCATTATATAAAAGGTGGTGTTTGAATTGTTCCTTGAAGATATAGAAAATATTTTGAGGATGAGAAAAGGAAGAAGTTCTTTCCCTATGTGGACATTCAGTACAAAGGTGCTGAGACAGGAGATGGAATATGATGAGTGAGAAACAAAAGAAAAATAATATCTAGTGAAACAGAAAGAAAAGGTTGGGGCCAGGTTATAAAGGGTGGCTTACAAAAGCTAAACAGAAGAATATATAATTAAAACCTAAATGCAATACTGTCATTGGAATTGGTTGTTTAGGGGATTTATGTGGCCATTTAACTTTTCTGGGCTCAGTTTATCTATAAGTTTTGGAAGTTATACTAAAAGAACTTCTAACTCTAAATCTGTTATCCCATGCTCCATCATGCTTGCTCATTTTAGGATTCTCTTGTTCCTATCTCCATAAGTTACATAAAAAGAATCAACTCAATATACTAGAGAGTGTATCATTTTTTTTACATTATAGCTACCAATGGAGGATATAGTTTTTCCTATTGTTTATTCTTATCATGTGAAGAGAACATCATCTTTTGTATTCATTTATTGGATGACTTATAAATTCTTTTTTTAAATATTTCTGTATTTCCTTCACAGTTACCAAATATGTCTTTTGCCCTCTGGATCTCAATTTAGTTATGTGAAGACTATATTTTCTTAAGACTTAAACTAAGCTGTTACAGTGGATAAAATCTTGAACCAAGAGTCAACAAGTCCTAAATTCAATTCCAGCCTCTGTTACTTGTTAATTGTATGACCCTGGACAAGTCATTAATCTCTGTCTACTTTAGTCACTTCATACATAAAATAACAATAATAGCACTTAGTTCTGAAAGCTATGAGAATAAAATGATATTTTGTGTTTGTATATGTGTAAAGAATTTGGAAACAAGAATGTGTTATATATGACAATTATTGTGATTTTTATTACAACCACATAGCACTGGAAAATATTGCTATTAAAAATAAACATTATATATGATGTACTTGAAGTTTAATCCTTCTTCTAATTGTTCCACTTTGAGAATAAAATTTAGAAATCTTCCTTCTTCCCATCTACTCACAATTCCTTCCTCTTCTAATACATTCACTTTTTTACTGCCATAAAATAATCACCAAGATGTTAATATAGACTTCTCTAAGAAGTCACACAACCTTGCTGAAATTGTATAAAGGGCATTCAAGGAAATTCTGATGGAAAGGAGATTTAGATTCCAATTAAGTTTGTTACTTTTAAACTTTGTCAGTGTTCTTCAGTAAATCCAGTTGAGAATCTCAAAGATTAATAAAGGTTGCTAAATGTGGTAGGAAAATATGACCTAAATGTTCCCATGAATTCTTTCCTATTTCACAGTGAAATATTAGAGGGAGGGGTTTATGGAACATAACATGATTATGCATATTCATGAATTCATGAACATTCCTATGACTTAAATAGTTTTTTGTCTCTTCATTCATGGTGCTCAGATACATTTTCAATTGTACAAAGCACCTAATTTACTAATTGTACTAATTATATGGCTCAACAATATCTTGATGCAGATTTCATGATCTGAACCAGTCATAACTTCATAGAAAGAAAACAAACAATTCTTGGAATCACACTCCACTTAGTAGGAAAAAAATTGCCCTAAAAAGCTCAAATTCACTAAATATTATATAAGAAAGAACTGTCAGAACATAGGAGATTTTTTGACAAAATAGTACTGATAGTCCATCTGTTGTCATCTGGAAGAGGTCCAAATACAGAAGTTTATCCTTCCATACTTTATACAAAAACTACATTTGTTGCCTAATTGAGAAAAATGTAAAAGTCATCCAGTGTGAATAAGAACATCATACGATTTAATGAGCATGGGAGATTAGTTATGCTGTAACTTCAGAAAATGTTGTTTCTTTTAGGTTTTGACAAGGAAGGTAAATTTCTGTCATTCTTGGGCCCAGGCTTTTATTTCCTATTCATGCTGCATTCAGATCTACAATGAATTTTTAAAAGATAGAAGTCACTTCTGGTTTCTGTGTAAGGTCTCTTTATTTCTCTCCTTCAAGCAAACATCTGTTTCAATAAAACACAAATTAATTAAATCATCCCAAAGAAAACTTCATGCAACTAAGAAGCTTGACAAGCTTCATAATCAAGGGCAGGATATACCAAAACAATTACAATAACAGTTCTATACCTCTTCTAAGCAGTTTCTTCTTATTTTACACTTTAAAATTACTATTCTATGAGAATGTTTTTTAAACTTGAAAATGTAACAGTTTCTGGAATATGTTAATGTCTTGGCTCACCCTTAATTCTGCTCCTTTGGCTACCTAGCATGTTTAACTCCACATGCCTTATTCTCATCCCCAAAACACTGCCTAAAGCAAAGTCAAACTGTATGCAAAACATCTTGGTAAAATGGAAACTAACCAACCATAGAATATCCGTCAGCAGCTGGTGTGGGAAAATAGATATTGTAGGCTAAGCATATACACACATCTGGAGAAAATAATTTTTGTTGTTCTTTTTTGCACTTTGTAAAATCAAAGTCAATGCATCCAAGGCTTACAAGAATGGAAGCAAATATTACAAAGACTTTTCATATGAAAATACTTTTGTGTTACCCAGAACTTGGAATGAATTTTAGCTTGCCTGAATTCAAAGAGCTCTTCCTAGAGCTTTTGGTCTATTTTTCATGAAGTTTGTATTATTATTAGCACTTTGTTAAATTTTGCAAAGAGTTTTTTTTTCCCTTGATCCCTTGAACAGTGAATGAATTTAAAATTTAAAAAGAAAGATTCACGTGTTAAATTATACTTCTAAATTAGTTTTTGTCTATGAAAGTGTTCATAGGATTTTTACCATTCAATCAAATTAATCACCAACTATATTTTGAAATGAAGAGCTTTTGAAACTCTTAAGCTATAAAATAATAACTAGCATGCATCTTGAAGTAATGCACTGTTTCACTTAAATAACTTTCCCCTTCTAAACTATCCCCCAACAATAAATGTATATTACAGAACCAATACTATAGTATTTCCTAACTAAATGTTCTGCTATCTAGGGGCATTCAGCAGCTGAGCAATGCACATGTGATGCCACATGTCTGTTTTAGTTCCTGGGAACATTTCAACTCAGTATAAAATAAATTACTGCAAACAAAACTAAAACAAATATCTCTCGGTTGCTATATTTTTGTCCTATATCCAGCCAGAAATGGATTAACCTCTAAATAAAAGTTTAAGATATTTTCCCAAATACTCTATACTGGCAGAACAGTTTGCAAGCAGTAGGATATTTCATGGTTATTGTCAATTAGAGGAGGGTGTTTCTCTTTTCAGTATACATAAGCCTCCTTAGGTAGCAACACAGCTGGAAAACACAGGGTGGGGGGGGTGGAGCCATGGTGGCGGAGATCAGACAGGATTCTCTGTAACCTCCTCTAACCTCCCCTCAAACCAACAAAATATGAAGCCTCTAGACTGATTCTGAAGCAAAAAAACCCACAATATCCGGAGAACAACACGATTCTAGAAGAAGATACTCTGGAAGAACCTCAAAACAGGTCTGATAAGCACCAGAAATAATTCAATCAGCGGAGCTGCCCAGCCCTGACATAATTCAATCAGCAGAACTGCCCAGTTCCTGAAATAACTCAATCAGCAGAACTGCCCCAAGGCAAATTAAAGCATCTGTCCCACCTTTGCCCTAAACAGACCTCACACCTTTAAAAAAAATGAATAAAAAACCAAAAAGAGCTCTCACCATAGACAACTTTTATGGAGAGAGGGAAGAACAGACCTCAAATCCTGAGGCCCCTAAAGGTAAAGCAACTCCAGAAAAAGCCCCAAAGAGAGACATAAATTGGTCTCCATGTCACAAGGCTCTCTTTGAAGATTGCATAAAAAATCTTAAAAGAGAGTTAGAAGAAACATGGGGAAATGAAATGAGATCACTGCAAAATAAAATAGAAAAAATGGAAAAAA
>JAJPUD010011892.1:0-33528 GCA_023553655.1 Myrmecobius fasciatus
CCAGCAGCATTTCTATTGGGCTTATATCCCAAAGAAATCATAAAGGAAGGAAAGGGCCCCACATGTGCAAGAATGTTTGTGGCAGCCCTTTTTGTAGTGGCTAGAAACTGGAAATTCAATAGATGCCCTTCAATTGGAGAATGGCTGAATAAATTATGGTATATGAATATTATGCAATATTATTGTTCTTTAAGAAATGACCATCAGGTCGATTTCAGAGAGGCCTGGAGAGACTTGCATGAACTGATGCTGAGTGAAATAAGCAGAACCAGGAGATCATTATATACGACAACAAGAATACTATATGACGATCAGTTTTGATGGTCATGGCTCTCTTCAACAATGAAATGTTTCAAACCACTTCCAATTGTTCACTGAAGGAAGCCATATACTCCCAGAGAGAGGAATGTTAAATTCTGGACCACAACATAACATTCTCATACTCTCGATTGATGTTTGTTTACATTGTGTTTCCTTTTTCTGATATGTCTTTCGTGTAGATACGATTTTTCTTGCACAACAATGATAAGTGTGGAAATGTGTACACATATATTCGATCTGTCAAGTATTTTAACATAATTAACATGTAGTGGATATCCTGCCATCTAGGGGATGGGTGGAGAGTTGGGGGGAAAATTTGTAACAGAAAGATATGTAAGGGTTAATGTTGAAGAATTATCTATACATATGTTTTGCAAATAAAATAAAAATAAAAAAAAAAGATGACAATACTACCTAAACTAATTCATTTATTTACTGCTATACCAATCAAACTCTCAAGAAAATATTTTACTGATCTAGAAAAATAACAATAAAATTTATCTGGAAGAACAACAGGTTAAGAATTTAGAGGGAATTAATGAAAAACAAATGGCAAATGAAGGTGGCCTAGCTGTACCAGATCTCAAACTATGTTATAAAGCATAGCTCACCAAAACTATTTGGTACTGACTAAAAAATAGAATAGTCAATCACTGGAGCAGGTTAGATTCAACAGACAACATAGTCAATTAGTATAATAATCTAGTGTTTGATGAACCCCCAAACCCCAGTTATTGGGATAAGTTCTCACTATTTGATGAAAACATCTGGGAAAATTGGAAACTGGTATGGCAGAGACTAGGCATTCACTCACACCTAACATCATATACCAATATAAGGTCAAAATGGATTCATGATCTAGACATAAAGAATGATATTATAAGCAAATTGGAAGAACATAGGATAGTTTACCTCTCAGATTTGTGGAGGAGGAAGGAATTTGTGATCAAAGAAGAACTAGAGATCATTATTGATCACAAAATAGATAATTTTGATTTTACTAAGTTAAAATATTTTTGTAAAACATTAGAAACTAATGCAGACAAGATCAAAAGAGAAGCAATAAACTGGGGAAATATTTTTACATTTAAAGGTTTTGTTAAAGGCCTTTGTAAAATATATAGAGAATTAACTTAAATTTGTAAGAATTTAAGCCATTCTCCAAATGATAAGTGGCCAAAAGATATGAACAATTTTTAGATGAAGAAATTGAAATTATTTCTATTCATATTGATAAGATTAAGGCAACTCTGAGATACCACTACATACCTGTCAGTTTGGCTAAGATGACAGGAAAAGACAATGACAAATGTTGTAGGGGATGTGGAAAAACTGGTACACTGGTACATTATCAATAGAACTGTGAACAGATCCAACCATTCTGTTGAACAATTTGGAACTATGTTCAAAAAATTATCAATCTGTGCATACCCTTTGGCCTAGCAGTGTTTCTACTGGGCTTATATCTCAAAACGGTCTTAAATAAGGGAAAGGGACCCACATGTGCAAAAATGTTTGTGGCAGCCCTTTTTGTAGTGGCAAGAAACTAAAAACTGAATGGATGCCCTTCAGTTGAGAATGGCTGAAGAAATTATGGTATATGAATGTTATGGAATATTATTTTTCTGTAACAAATGAACAACAGGGTGATTTCAGAGAGGACTGAGAGACTTACATGAACTGATGCTAAGGCCTGTGGGAACTGAGTATGGACCAGAACATAACATTTTCCTACTTTCTGTTGATATTTGCTTGCATTTTGTTTTCCTTCTCAGGTTTTTTTTTTCTTTCTAGGTTAGATTTTTCTTGTGCAGCAAGATAACTGTATAAATTTGTATACATATATTGAATTTATCTTATATTTTAATATATGTGACATGTATTGTACTACTTGCCATTTAATGGAGGAGGCGGGAGGAAGGAGGGAAAAATTTGGAACAGAAAGTTTTCCAGGGTCAATGTTGAAAAATAACCCATGCATATGTATTGTAAATAAAAAGCTTAAAAAAGATCAAATGTAAAATAGGGACATTTGTTGTCATAACTATAATACAATATACTAATAGAAATTTTAGTTATAACAATAAAAAAGAAAAAAACAAAAAAAGGGATAAGGAAGGAAACTATTTCTTGCTAATAGGTACCATAGGTAATGAAGTAATATTAATGCTATGCCTATATGCACCAAGTTGTATAGCATCCAGATTCCTAGAGAAATTAAGAGAGCTGCAAGAATTAGAAAACAAAACTATACCAGTGAAGGATCTCAATCTTACTCTCTCAGCACTAGATTAATCAAATCACAAAATAAATAAGAAAGAAATTAAGGAGGTAAATAGAATTTTAGAAAAGTTAGTGATGATAGACCTTTGGAAAAAATTGAATGGAGACAGAAAACAATATAATTTTGTCTGGCAGAATATGAAGCCTCCACAAAAATTCACCATATATTAGGGCATAAACCCTCAAAATCAAATCAGAAATGCAGAAATAAAAAATGCAGCTTTTTCAGACAATCACACAATAAGTTTTACTTGTAATAAAGAGAGGGAAATAGATAAAACATTAATTGGAAACTGAACAATCTGATTTTAAAGAATAAGTGGGCAAAACAGCAATAAAACACAATCAGTAACTTCCTTCAAGAGAATGACAAAAGTAGCCCCTGAGCTCAAGGAGTGTACTTTTTTATAATATTTTCAGGCCAATTCTGTGGTAATCCAATCCAATTTTCTCTCTCCATACATTTTAATTGTCAAGATAATATATCTAAATTAACAGATTTGACCATTTTATTCTTCTCAAAAAATATTCCTTGGCTTTCTTTGCTGTAGAATGACTTACATACTTTTTATTCTAAGTCCCTGGATACATTTTTTTGCTCTCATCTTCTAACCTCCTGCTTCTGTACATTTCTTTAGGACACTCAGTCTCCATTTAAGAAGTGTAATATAGTATTTCCTGATCTCTGTCTGCTGAGATCTTCCTCTGGCCAAATCAGATATCACATCCTTCAGAAAGTTTTCCTTGATTTTCTTTGCAAGCAATGATGTACCTTACATTTTCCTATATCACTTTTTATGTTTTATTTCCTCTTTTGATTTTATCACATACTATTATAAATGAGATTTAGTTTTGTATGGAATATCTTCACATTCACTTATCAATTTCTTGGAGTTTCAGGATTTGTTTTGTATCTTTATAATTTTTGTCTAATATAATATTTTGTACAAAATAAGTATTTAACAAAAATGTAAGATTCAGAATGTGTTAATTTAAATGTAGACATATGATCTATTTTGTCTTTTATTTCTATCTCTTATGTCAGTTTTTTTCTGTAATATTTGTTGATTATCAACTAGTAAGGAAAGTTTTTCTATGTAGAAATCAAAGAAATACATTATGTTTGTTCCACTTTAAGTGATACAAACTTAATTGAAAATAGTTAATGTGTTGCAACAGAATTATGTAAATATGACACAGGGTATAAAACATAATGGAGAATTTGGTAGTGATTAAAAAACAAAGAAAAACAGTGGAAAAGACTACAGAAAGAAAAAATAAAAAATTATAAAACTCAATAAGCCTTGTTGATGAATAACAACATTTATTTATTAAGGAAATAATTTTCTATTCTATAATAATTCTTGGGGAAATCAGAAAATTGCATGGCAGAAATTAGCACAAAACATCTTATACCATATTGCATAATTAATTCAAAATGGTCATATAAACACGAATGTGAAAGATAATATACATCAAATAAATTGGAAGAAAAGTCTATCATATATTTTTATAACTACTGGAAGGAGAGGAATTTTTAACCACAAAATAGGTAAAAGCAAACAAAAATAAAACTAAGTGTGATTACATTAAATTTAAGCGCTTTTGCCCAAATAAAATTATTATGTGTAGAATAATTTGGAAAGAAATTGATTTTATAAAATATTTTTCAATTAAATTCCTCAGATAAAGATTTGATATCTAAAACATATAGAGAGAAATAACTGAAATGTATAAGATCTAAATGGATTCCTATGCATCCCAATGTATCCCAATGGAGGATGATAAAGATGATCATCATAATAGTATATATTTAGTGATTTAAGATTTGCAAAGTGTTTTATTACAAAAAACATTTTTGTTTCCTCTTAATAACTCTTGGAGGAAGACACTATTATTATACCCAATTTACAGATACGGAAACTGAGAGAGATGTTGAATGAGTTGCCCAAGATCACACATCTAGTTAAGTGTCTGAGGCAGGATCCAAACTTAGGTTTATCTCACTCTAAATGTTATATTTTATCCACTCCAAATCTAACCTCACAAGAAATCAAATGATATTCACAATTATCAATAAAAGGAATTTTGCACTACTGACAACTAAATTTTTTCCCTTTTTTTTTTATTAAAGCTTTTTATTTGTATAACATATGTATGGGTAGTTCCCCAACATTCATCTTTACAAAGCTTTCCATTACAAATTTTACCCCCAGTCTCCTCCCCTCCCCTAGATGGCAGGAAGTCCACTACATGTTAATAATGTTGAAATGCTTGAGAAGTTATGCAAGAAAAATCCTATCTACAAGAAAAAAAAAGAATCAGAGAAAGGCAACACAATGCAAGCAAATGTCAATAGACATCATGAAAATGTTACGTTGTGGTCCATATTTCATTTCCCTCTCTCTGGGTGTATATGGTTTTCTTCAGTGAACAATTGGAACTGGTTTGAAACAATTCTTTGTTGCAGAGAGCCATGTCCATCAGAATTGATCATCATGTAATACTGTTGTTGCTGTGTATGATGATCTCCTGATTCTGCTCGTTTCACTCAGAATCAGTTCATGAAAGTCTCTCCAGGCCTCTCTGAAATCGTCCTGCTGGTCGTTTCTTACAGAGCAATAATATTCCATAACATTCATATACCATAATTTATTCAGCCACTCTCCAATTGATGGGCATCCCTTCAGTTTCCAGTTTCTAGCCACTACAAAAAGGGCTGCCACAAACATTCTTGCACATGTGGGGCCCTTTCCCTCCTCTAAGATCTCTTTGGGATATAGGCCCAGTAGAAACACTGCTGGGTCAAAGGGTATGCACAGTTTGACAACTTTTTGAGCATAACTCCAAATTGCTCTCCAGAATGGTTGGATCTGTTCACAGTTCCACCAACAATGTATTAGTATCCCAGTTTTCCCACATCCCCTGCAACATTCATCGTTATCTTTTCCTGTCATTTTAGCCAATCTGACACCGGTGTGTAGTGGTATCTCAGAGTTGTGACAACTAAATTTAAGAGTGATACAATTCATTCACTAATAATAGGAGAAATTCAAATTAAGATAGCCCTGAAATCTTACAGCACACATAGCAAAATGATAGAGATGACAGAAGTTGTAAATAATCTACACTTAAAAATGGTAAAGACAGGGACACTAATGCATTGTTGGCAGTTTTTTTTAACTAATATAATAAATATTTTAGAAAACAATTTTCACTTATCCAAATAATGGATTAAATATAATAAATAGAAATTTAAAAAAGCTTTTCACAAACTGTATATTCCAAAGGAAGAGACTGACAAAAAAGTGAACCTCCATTTATAACAAAATATTTATAGCAGCACATCTTTATTAATAAAAAATTGGAAGCAAAGTAAAGGCACATCAGTTTAGACATGACTAAATAAATTGTTGTACATCAATATTAAATGTGGAACAATGAATATTATATTATGGAAATGTAATAATTTGCATGAGACTGCAAGTGAAGTAAGTAGAAATAAGGAAACTACGTACACAGTGAAAATAATTTAAAAAAAGAACACAACAGCAATACAACTGAAAATACATGCAAAAAGAAGCAATAAGAGAAAGCATCTCTGAATACTTTGAATTCATATGACGGTATGTGTGTAGGTGTGGAATACTGCATATATTTTAAGATTTTTAAAATATACTGACCAGGTTATTGTTTTTTTTTCTCTTTTTCCTTAAGAAAAATTCTTCATTATAAAGGATGGCTTCCTTGGGGAGAAGATAGGGAGGAATAAAAAGAGAAATCAAAGCAAGATAAAAATAAGATAAAATAAGAAAATCCATTGGAGACTTGAAAAGTATCTTAAATATAGCCAAATAGAAACATTTAAGGATAATTTGGGTTTACTAATTTATTTCTGATTTTGCACATAAGGCCATGTAGCCTCCCATTTAAAAACTGCATTATGCTTATTTATTTGAAAGATTTTGTTCTCATACAGAGAAGAAGATTTTTTTAAGAAGCCATTCTAAGGAAATTTCTTGCTTAGGCAGTATATAAAAGCATGGTCTTTAAATATAAAGCAGCTATCACTGTAACTTTTCTTGTGAGCATCTCCTTATCCTTCAAGAGAGAGTTGGAAAACATCTGCCATCTGATACTATATGTAGTTATTTTGTTATAACTTCATATAATAGTTATTTTGTTACTTGTTTCTGTTTCCAATATGAGGAGAAACAGAGAGAGAAGAGAGAATGCAATGGATTCCATAAGGAACAGCAGACCTTCCAGGAGATGTTAAAGCTAGAAAAGTAATTAAGGTTGTTCCTTTGATCAGCTCTAAGAAACAAGGCCATAGATGACTTCTATATTTTACTGAAAGAAACAAAAAAAGCTGGAAAAAGATAGATCACAAGGCCTTTGAAATTACTAGGCTAAAATACTGAAGCTAAGAGCATCAGATCTTAGAAAAGTCTAGGAAAGGACTGAAACACAAAACAAGAATTCGGGTTGAGATAAGAAAAATAAATAAACTTAAAATAAAACCTATTGGATAAAATTAGGGTAGAAATGATAGTATTTAAAATTCATGAGAAATGTAGTTCCTATATCTATCTATCTATATTAATCTATAGTTTAGCCAAGTGTATAAAGGTTCATTCACATGAAATTTGTATATGTATCTGTATACAGACATACATAAAAATACATGCATATACATATTACCTGTCTGTACATATATGTGTGGAAAGATTCATTATGCAGAAAATTGACAGTCAAGTGATGAATATTATTCTTCATAGAATGAGGGAAAATATAAAAACTTTCAGAGTTCTAAGTATCCTCAAATTTTTTTCTTTGATAATGATGGTAAAAGGGGGGAAAGATAGAATGTGAATTCCTTTTTTAAAATATTTTTTCTATTTTTTTATTGAATGTTTTTTTTTCCTGAGGCAATTGGGGTTAAGTGATTTGCCCAGGCTAACATGGCTAGGACATGTTAAGTGTCTGAGGTCAGATATGAACTCAGGTTCTTCTGACTTCAGGGCAGGTGCTCTATCCACTGCTCTACTTAGCTGGCCCCTGAAGTTTTTTATTTTGAAAACATACACAAGGAAAATTTTTCAACATTGAACCCTGCAAAACCTTGTGTTCCAATTTCCCCCTTATGCCCAACCTCTCACCTAGAAGGCAACTAAATCAATATATGTTAAACAAGGTAAAATATTGGTTAAATCCAATATACACATGCCTATTTATACAATTATCTTGCTGTGCAAAAAAAAAACAGATAAAAAAGAAAAAAAAAGATGAAAAAGAAAATAAACTAATTTACTTATTTAGTGCCATACCAATGTAGATATTCCTCCATTTCTTTTAGACCAAATTTATTGGCATTAAGTTGGGCAAAGTAACTCCTAATTATTATTCTAATTTCTTCTTCATCCGAGGAAAGTTCTTCCTTATCATTGACTAACAATTTGATTTTCCTCTTTCCTTTTTCTAATCAAATTAACTACAGGCTTATCTATTTTGTTGTTTGTTTGTTTTTTTCAAAAAACCAACTCTTAGTTTTATTTATTAATTCAATAGTTTTCTTATTTGCAATTTTATTAATCTTCCCTTTTGTTTTCAGAATTTCCATTTTGGTATTTAATTGAGGGTTTTTAATTTGCATTTTTTCTAGCGTTTTTAATTGTAAGTACAATTCATTGATCTTCTCTTTCTCTATTTTATGCAAGTAAGCATCTAGAGATATAAAATTACCCCTTATAAAAGTTTTGGTGGTATCCCACAAATTTTTGTATGTTGTCTCATTATTGTCTTTCTCCTGGATGAAATTATTGATTGCGTCTATGATTTGCTCTTTCACCCATTCATTCTTTAAAATTAGATTATTTAATTTCCAATTAACTTTTGGTTTATTTCCTTCTGGCCTTATATTACATGTGATTTTTATTGCATCATGATCTGAAAAGGATTCATTTACTATTTTTGCCTTTGTACATTTGATTTTGAGGTTTTTATGCCCTAACACATGGTCAATTTTTGTGTAAGTTCCAACAACCCCTGAGAAAAAAGTAAACTTCTTTCTATCGCCATTCAACTTGCTCCAAAGATCTATCATATCTAACTTTTCTAACACTATTAACCTCCATAACTTCTTTCTTATTTATTTTGTGGTTTGATTTATCTAATTCTGAGAGAGCAAGGTTGAGATCCTACACTAGTATAGTTTTGCTGTCTATTTCTTCTTGTACCTCTGTTAGTTTCTCCTCTAGGAATTTGGATGCTATACCATTTGTTGCATATATGTTTAGTATTGATACCACTTCATTATCTATGGTACCCTTTAGTAAAATATAGTTTCCTTCTTTATCTGAGATAAGGATTGCTACCCCTGCTGTTTTTTGTTCACCTGAAGCATAATGGATTCTGCTCCAGCCCTTTACCTTCACTCTGTATGTATCTCTATGTTTTAGATGTGTTTCTTGTAAACAACATATTGTAGGATTCAGGCTTTTAATCTAGTCTGCTATACTCTTCTGTTTTATGGGAGAGTTCATCCCACTCACATTGACAGTTAAAATAACTAAATCTGTATTTCCTGTATTGATGTTTGCTTGTATTTCTGATTTTTTTTCTTGTAGATAAGATTTTTCTTGCACAGCAATGGAAGTGTGGAAATATGTATGCATATATTCAATTTGTCAAGTATTTTAACATATTTAACATGTAGTGGACTGACTGCCATCTAGGGGAGGAGAGGGGACTAGGAGGGAAAAATCTGTAACAGAAAACTTTGTAAGGGTCAATGTTGAAGAACTATGCATACAGATGTTTTGCAAATAAAAAGTTTTAATAAAAAAAGGATTCTTTGTGAATTTTTCTAAGGGCACCTTGTGAAATAGAGACCACCTCATATCACCCTCTGGGGCTTCATCTGTAGCTAATTTGCTTATAGATATCTCAGTGTTTGAGGACTGTTCTCTCTTTCCATAAAAGTTGTCTATGAACAGAATTCTTTTTGCTTTCTTGCTCATTTTTTAATGATTATGGTCTGCTCTTCAGACCAAATGGGAGACAACTACTTTAATTTGCCTTGTGGCAGTTCTGCTGACAATTCCTGTGTATGATTATTCACAGTTAAGTCCCCCATTTTTCCAGAGCTCTGTGGCTTACAGTTTGCTATATTTGTTTTTGTTTGTCTTGTAGCAAATCTGCTAAATCTCTAGCTTGCTGTCATGATGACAGAGCATCTTACAGTAGATTTCCTAGTGTGCAAACACAACACTTTGGCTTTATGCTCCAGGTCCTTGCCCCAGGCTCTCTACATTGGAGTCTGAGTTTGGTCAGTATATCCCTTCCCCTGCTCCATTGAAGCAGATGTGTTCCAAAAGTCTTTCAAAGTATCTTCTTCTGAAAATTTGTTGTCCTCCAAATATTTGTGGATTCTTTTACTTCAGAACTAATTCAGAAAGCTTAATCTGCTGTTGATGTGAGGGGAGGGTCAAAGGAGGTCAGGTACAGTGCTGTCTACTCTCCACCATCTTGGTTCCGCCTGCATCAGGATCATTTCAAAGAAGTATAGCATAGTGAAAAAAATAACAGCTCTCAAAATTAGCAATTCCTGGCTTCTTCGTTTTTTCTGCTCTCTACATGTTAAGTGACCCTGGGCAAGTCCCTGAAACCCTCAATGTTCTAGGGCAAAAATTTTTATTTTCTGTTCAACAAAATAAATAGAAATATCACATAAAATATATAATCTTAATTTGTGGTTTTATGTCAGTGTGCCATCATTGTAACATAGACGACTCTCTTGTCAAGAAGTGCCAAATATGCCCTAATGTTACTGAATGTTGCTCTAACCAACCAAGATATTTGGTAAATATCTTACAAAATAAAAATAATAATAATCAATAGTACATATATTATGTTAATATGTGGGTGTTAAAGTCAAAATGCAAAATATATGTTTGTTTTCGTGAACACATTTCCACTTGAATTTGTTACCACTGATATAAGTTGCAAAAAATATGTCACCCCATACAGCAAAATTTCTCATTTGGAAGTTCTCTAGGCAAAAAGATCACAGGCCTGTTCATATCTTTCTTCCTATCCCTGTTATTTCAAGTTGGCAAATTTTTTTAAGTGAAACATTCAAGATTTATTTTGAAGAATTTTTTGAACATCTTAGAATTTACAAACTGAAGAAAAACCCACTCTGATGTAATATAGTTGGATCCACATAAAGGAAACCTATTTTATGAAATTTACTGAGCGAAACAGAAGCCCAAACACTTTCTTTCATGGAAGGTAACAGTGTTTTCATTGAGCTATGCGAGTAAATATAGCTCAGAAGAAAACATAAATAAAATGTGGCATCATATAAAATCCTGAAAAATACCAGAAAAGTGAAAAACTCCAAGGTGAAAACAGAAATGAGAGTAATAAAATTAAATTATATATTGCAGATTCCATAAAGAAAATAAAGGGGCTTCATACAAGAAATGTTACTTTAACAAAAAAGCAACAGCTAGAATTAATCTTGAAGAAAATGTGGGGGAGGGCAAGGGCAGAAATATAAAAGAAATACTGCCTTTTAGTAATCATTTTAGGATGTACTGTGTCTTTTTGGATTCTAAGCAGAATCTATGTATATACTGTTATTAGTTTTTTTTTAAATGTCATAGAAAGATGCTGAATAAATGGTCATGATGTGATCCCCAGAATATGCTAATATAAATGTGTTATATAAGGGTGCCAAAAATTGAACAAATTACAAGGGTCTTTTGGTGTCCACATAGCTTTATAACCAAATGACATTCCTAGTTTTCATGCCTAAAACAATCTGTCTCTTACTTTAAACTAGAAGTTTTTTTTAAAAAAATTCTTATTATATATTTTCCTAATCTGTAATCAATATTTATTTGAAAGCATAATTTCATGTTCTCTCCATGATGCAATTCATCTCAATCAATACATTTTATTAAGCAACTATTTCAATCAAGACACTTTTCTAATTACTAGTGATAAAAAGATTATACTCTACAAGTGATATATATATGTATCTATATATATACATATATAGATACATATATATATCACTAATTACTAGTGATAAAAAGACTATACAAGTGATATATATATATATATATATATATATATATATATATATATATACAGTAAAAATGACATGCTCAGGGTCACATGGATGGAAGTGTCTGAAGCCTGATTTACATACAAGTGCCTCTGATTTCAAGAATTTCGCTTTATCTGATGTACCAGCAGCAGCAGCAGTTACAGCAAGATATAGAATAACCAGATTAGTCTCTGAAGAAGAAAAAGAAAATGAAATTGTCATAAGTTAATACTACAGACTGTCTCACTAAATTTGATAGGTGGAGGTGATATCAGAATTGTTTTAATATAAATTTCTCTAATCAAAAGTGATTTAGATGATTGCTCATATGTTTATAGATAGCTTTTATTTCTTTATTTGAAAACTATCAGTTTATTCATTTTGACCATTTATCAGTTGGAGAAGGATCAATTTGACTCAGTTCTCCATATATGTTTTTAAGTGAGGCTTTTATCAGAGATACTTGCTGTAAAGATTGGTTCCCAGCTTTCTACTTTCCTTCTAATCCTGGTTGCATTGTTTTTTTGTTTTGTTTTGTTTTGTTTTGTTTTGTATTTGTTTTTGTTTTTGGTGAAAAAGCCTTTTAATTTAGTATAATCAAAATTATCTGTTTTGCATTTTGTAATGCTCTATCTTTTTTCAGGAATTTTTCCATTTCCCTAAGTCAGATAGGTAAACTATCCCTTACTTTTTAAATTTGCTTATGCCACCCTTTATAATCATATACACATTTTTTAATTTAACTTGGTTTTTAATTTTAGAGATATTGGTCTCTACCCAGTTTACGTCCTATTGTTTTCCTTTCCCAGCAGTTTTTGTCAAATGATGAGTATTTATCCCCAAACTTGGGGTCTTTGGATTTATCAAAAACTAGGTTGCTTTTGTCACTGACTATTGTGTCTTGTGTACCAAGTCTATTCCATTTACTCATCATTGCATTTCTTAGTCTATAACAGGCCGTTTTGATAATTATTGTTTTATAATATACTTTGAGATTTGTTATTGCTAGGCTACCTTTGATATTTGGTCAAGCACATGGAGAGTACTGGTACTGATGTTTTCCTGCACTACTACCCTACGACTCAGCATCTCCTTTTGATTTGCTGAGGTCAGGGCTGCTTCTGGATCACTGTAGAATTGCCTCTTGGACTGTGACTCTTCACTTGACCCTCCTTTCCATGTGAAAGGGACCTCTTCTATGGATCCTTCTAATTGTCTGGGCTAAAAGGTTATTTAACCCTGTCTTCTTGCTGATTCTTCACTATAAGATTTGTGTTGGGACACTATGTGATGGTTGTCCAGAGGTAAACATTGGAAAGTTACAATGATTCACTTCTTACCCTGCCATTTTGGCTCTTGGAAGTAGAGTGAGAAATATAATTTTGATATCTTGAGAAGGTATTTTTTTAAACGATGCTAATGACATTGGACATTCTTTTTCTCATAAAAGAGCTAATCATTTGATTTTCTTTTCAGATATCCTAGTGGTCAATGTTGCAAATGGATATGATTAAGATAAGAATAAGCTTAGGCATATTTGGTTAATGATCTGATCAGGAAAGTATTCCTTACAAACAAAAACAAAAGGGGCAGCTAGGTGGCACAATGGATAGAGTACCAGTCCTGATGTCAGGAGGACCTGAGTTCAAATCTGGTCTCAGACACTTACAAACACTACCTAGCTGTGTGATCCTGGGCAAGTCACTTAACCCCAATTGCCTCAGCAAAAAGAAAAAAACAAAACAAAACAAAACAAAACAAAAACCCAAAGACAAAAACAAATACAAGGGAAATACAGAACTAGTAATCATACATGTGAGTGTCAATGGAAGTAAACTCTCATAAGATAAAAGTAGAGAGAAACATGGAACAAAAATAAGAATCCTACAACATGTTTTTACAAAAACACACCTGAAGCAAAGATGCATACACCCATCCACCCCCCCCACACACACAGAGCAAAGGTAAGAAGTAAAATCTATTATGCTTCAGTGGAGGGGGTGGTGAGCATGAGTAGCTATCCTGATCTCAGAAAGCAAAAATAGACCCAATTTAAAGAAATTCTATAAACAAGGAAGGAATATCAATATTAAACATGTATTCTCCTAGTATTATAGCATCCAAACTCTTAAAGAAGCTAAATGAGTAACAACTTCAACACCAAACAAGAGATAGAGAACATTACAAAATACAAAAGAGATAATTTTGATTATATTAAATATAAAAGTTTTTATACAAACAAAACCAATACATCAAGGAAAATGGAAATTTGGAAAAATATTTTTGCAGGAAGTATCTATGATAAAGCCCTCATTTTTGAAATATATAGAAAAGTGATTCAAATTTCTAAGAATTAAAACCATTCCCCAACTTTTAAATGGTCATAGGCTGTGATCAGGCAGTTTTCAATTAAATAAATCCAAGTTCTCTGTAGATATATGAAGTCCTCTCAATTGCTTTTAATTAGAGAAATGCACAGTGCACATTAAAACCACTCTAAGGTACACTTCACACTTATCAGATTGGCCAAATATAATATGCCAAAATTAAAATGGTAAATGCTGAAGAAGATGTGAGAATATTGGACACTAATGCACTCAAGCTAGAGTTGTGAACTGATCCAATCATTTTGGAGAGCAATTAGAACTATGTCCAAAGATCAACCAAACTTTGCATACAATTTGAGTCAGCAATACCAATACTAAATCTGTATTCCACAGAGGTCATATAAAGGGTAAAGAACTACATATGCAAAAAATACTTATAACAGTGCTTTATGTGGTGGCAAAATATTGTAAATTGAGATAATGCCAATTAATTGGGGAATGACTGAACAAGCTGTGGTATAAGAAATTAATGGAATATATTGTTCAATAATGATGAACAGGAAGATTGCAGAAAAACCTGGAAAGACTTGTATGACCTGATGCAAAGTGAAATAAGTAGAACCAGGAAAACCTTGTATGCAGTATCAGCAACATTCTGTGATGATCAACTGAATGACTCAGCTCTTCTCAATGATCTCAGACAAGGATAAAGGACTTGTGAAGAAAAGTACTAACAATGTCCAGATAAAGAATTGAAGAAGTCTGGATACAGATTCAAGCAATTTTTTTCATATACTTTATTCTTTTCTGTTTTCCTTTTCCTTGTGAACTATTTCTTTCATCTTTGTGACTAATATGGAAATGTTTTAGATACTAGTACATGTATATTCTATATCAAATTGTATAGCATTTTAGGAAAAAGGGATGAATAGGAGGGAGAAGAATTTGTAAATCAAAATCTTGTAAAAATTGTTGAAAAAAATTGTCTTGATACGTAGTTGGGAAGAAATGAAATACTAATTTTTTTAAAGAACTTATCTTGCAAGTACAGCCTTAGATAGATACCTCAGGCACTGAGTGGTTAGGAACCTTGCCTGGGTTCATACACCTAATATACATTAGAGATAGTATTTGAATCTAGATCTTCCTGCCTCTGAGGCTAGTTATGTCATGCCATGCCATGCCACCTCTCTTAGATTTCAGAAAATCTGCTGTAAAGTCATTCTTTTTCTATAAATTAGAACAGCTTTTAGTACATTTCCCTTAGGAATGCTGCTGTACACAGTCAAATGCTTTATAAATGAGAAACAATGATAAAATAAAATGGCTCTATGAGGAGGATGATAATAGCCAGAGAATATACACATGCATATTGAGAATATGAATATCATTCTATTTATGTTATACATATGCAGATACAAGAAATAATATTTGAATAATGTTATCTATTCCCATTTGCATTATAAATATTAAAATATGATGGGAAATGTTTAGGAGATGCTTATCCCAGAAAAGTGTGATCGTTTCTTTTTTTTTTCTGGTTTGTAATATTTAAGCTGTTCCTAATGAGTATAACACATTCTGATAAGGAACCATATTGGTAAGAAATTAGATTGGCATAGTATCTTGAATTTCTTGAAGAAATGATAAATTTTGAAATGTCTAGGAGAGCTTAGCATTTCAGTTATCGTGATCTGCCTATCAGAGTGAAACATATTAGTTCTTTTTTTCTAGGATTTTGTGAATAATATGCTTCCTTTTTAGTGAAGTTAGTGAAATTCCAGGAGCAAAGTCCACACACCATTTACACAAAAACCACAGGAGGAATGATCAGAAAGGGATTACATAAAATATTCTTCAGAATTCTACATTGTATAAATGTACTCATTCATCTCTCTGGGATTCATCTCTAAATTGAAGGGGTTGGGCTATTAAATTTCTAAAAGCTCTGGTAGCTCTAAAAAGTTTATTGAAAACTAAAGACATTATTCTGAGAATTCTGTATGGAGGACTATCAAAAAACTGCTAACATCTTCTAATATATTGTTCATTGGTGATTCAAGTAAGAGTAAACTATTCATTCAGGTATGTGTAAAAACAGGATGGAAAAATATACTATATATCTGAAGTAATTCCTTTTTTCATTTCTCAAAATATCTGCTTCAATAAGATTTTGTGTGCTAATTGGCAGAATTTGGAAACAAATTAAGATTCAGGGTTTGTTTGTTTCTTTGTTTTTCCTTTCTGAAAATATATATTGTATTATTTGGAGAATTTTTTTTTCTTGGTGACCTTTAAAATTTATCATTAGTATAATATGCATTGTGTAGGAGTAGAAATAGGACTAGATCCAAAATTAAGAGGATTCAGTTCAAATTCTGCCTGAAACTGTCTGGAACTATTCATTACCTGAAAAGTTGTCTATTTGCATTGGTATAGGGATTTTCTTCACATGAAACCCCTAAACTCATGAAATGGTGGGTCTTAAAATATTCACTCGAATTCCATCTTAAAATTTTCTACTACCAAGATTGCCCCATTATGTCATTCTTCATTATTGCACATGACTTTCTATTTTATTTTTCTAAAGATCCCACTGATTGATTGATCATTCTCAATTTTTTCATTGGTTCATTAACTTAACAACTATTGTTCCAAATAGTATGACATTCCACAACCTGGCAACTTTTTTTTTGTATTTCATGACCAATCAGTATTATGGCAAATAATCTGGTTAAATTGGTAATTTAATAAATAATGTTATTATATAAGTTAAATAATCGGGTCATGGTAATTACCCAATGTCTTCCTTCCTTATGCATTTATGATTCTGGGCTTTTATAATTTCATATATTTAGACTTTCTTGTTCTCCCTTCTTAATTATTGATTAACTTTTTATCTCATATTTATCTGCTTATCTCAAATTCAACTATGGTTAATATAGTTTGTTTCTTTAAAAAATCTTATCAGGATATATTAGCTGTCTCAATGTAAAAAGATTTTTTTTTGCCCCAAAGTAATATATTATCATTGTAGGGATATACAATTGATACTAAGATATTCACTCTACCAATTCAGATTGGCATTTGTTTTTCAACGTATAGTCTTGGGAGCGTTGCCTAAGGCACTGAGAGGCTAAATGATTTCCTGAGGGTCATGTAGATGATATGTTAGAGATGTGAACTGAACCCAGAATTTACTAAGACCAGCAGTTTATGTACCATACTTCTTACACCTCAAGATTATTTTGAATCAAAAGTTAGAAAGCAAAAATAGTAATAATAAAAATAATAATAATCAGAATATTACAATAATAGAATTGTGTCCAATAAGAAAGATATTGTATTTGCGTAATGTTTTCCTAATTAGAGTATATCTGAAGTAATATATTCAGGTGGAAGCATTATATTTTATTCAAGCTATGGGGACCTGTTGCTGTGCCCACAGAAACTATGGAATACTGTGCCATTCCCTGTTCTGTGTTTTAGACTGGTATGAAATTTTAAAGGATCCTGGTTTAAATTAGAAGTTTTACCTCCTTTTTCTTACAGGTTTTATTTTATGTTCCTAATGCTAACTCTTCAAGGGAAAAAACGAAATAAAAGCTTAATCTATGGATCATTTCTAAATATCCCTAAAGTGGTAAAGATTTCAATGTACAATAAATATTATTTGATATAGAGAGGATAATTTATCACTAATTGCAAAAGAAATGCTAAATAACATTCACAAATTCACATTAATAGAGCAAATGAAGTACAATTCCATATCTGTATTACTGTAATCTGCTGATTGTTTTATATTTAATCCCATCAGAAGCCTTGTTTGTGCTAGCAAAATTATGGGATTACTCCCCTCTTAAAGCATGGTAGTCCATCCAACAGTATTGGACTACATTATCCCTCATCTACCCTACTACCCTCCTCCACATACATAAAAATACACTTCTTTAGTTATAATCTAAAATGGGATGTTCAGAGCTTTCAGATTCATTTCCAATTCTGAATAATTTATGTTACTGAATTTAGGAAGTCTGAGGCAGTTAGGTAAAAGTGTATAAAGCACCATTTAATACAGTGCCTTGCACATAGCAAGTTTCATATAAATGTGGGCTATGTACTACTACAAATAATAATCATAATCATGATTATTACTTAAGTTCAGGAAAGAACAAAAACTAAAGAGTTAAATACAGTCAGTGACTGAGAAAGAAACTTGACTAGCTTACTTTATGGGGACCCTTTTCATTATACAATGTAGAAAATACCCATTTGATTATGGCATGGAACTGGAAATAATTGGATGTTTGTTTGTTTTTTTTTTTCCTTTTAAAGCTGTTGCAGAAATCTATCACTGTACTTTCTTTAGATCAAGGAAATAAACAAAGAACCACTCAGGTTTTAGTATCCCATTGGGCCTTGTGACATTAACAGATATGCTGACAATTTGCAGTGTACTTAGAAGAAGGTGACAAGATGGTGAGAGGACTTGAATTCATACCATATAATGATCTAAAAGAATTTTGGGAAAGGGCAATTACAAATAGAAGAAAGAATTTTCTTTGAGGATGATATTTTGACTTAAAAGTCCAATGAAATAAAAATCAATTCAAAATAAATTTCAAAAAATAATTTAAAAAATAAAAATAATCAGGAAATGAAATGATTCACCAAAGTAACATAATACAAAATAAATCCATGCAAATACCAGTATTTCTTATACTATCCATGTCTACTGGCTCCAACTGCAGTACTCTTTTTTTTAACCATACCACAGCAGCAAGGTACTCAGCTGTCCACTTCTAGATGAAGCTTTTCACATTGTCCATTGGCATGTTTTAAGTTGTATACATATTGGTAAAACCATTCCGGAAATAACTCTTATTTTTTTCATTGATTAGCTAAGTTCTTTTTTAAAGAGTTATAAGCAAAGACATTATCACCATCTTGCTAATTCTTCATAACTGAATGGCCACATTGAGAATTCTCATTAAAAAGTTCTAAAATGTTTAGATAACTAGTCCAAGACCCATGCACAAATGAACAATGGAGGGCTTCTTTTCATTTGCTTAGCTTTAAGCTAAGATATGTAAGATATGTAAGATTTGGGGTACAATTTTTTTTTCCTTCTGCACACATCCTTAAGTTTAGAAAGTTGCCTTTGCTTTTTGTGATTAAGGAGCAGAAGAAAAAATGTGAATTAAAGTCAGAAAAATGAGATTTAAGTCCTAGTATTTCTATTAATTATCAATTGCTCTAGGGATTTCAAAGATCCAGCCTTCAGATTTTTTATCTGTGAAATGAGGAAGTGGGATATATAATTTCTTCAGTATCTGACAACTTTAAAAATCAATTGGAAATTATATAATGAATCTGAAATATTTAATAATTTGTTAAAATATAGCAATGGATGGGAAGATTTGGTATGATTAGGTCCATAGTTAGAGTTAGGAAATGGGACGTTAAATCCTGTTTATGATACATTTTACCTTTTGGCCCCCAAGAAAAATAGTGAATCCTTTAGTTTCCTAGTCAAACTATAGGAAACACAGAAATGGCTTGTCTGCTTTGACAAGAACACTTTCAATAATAGGAAATCCCTATGCTGAAAAAATCATAGGCCTGGAAAAAAAGCATATTTGTATAGAAGGAAATAGAATTTTAATTACAGAAGATAATTTTGAGTTTAAAAAATGAATTCACAACTTACTCCCATTAAAACATGGTCAGGAATAATCTTAGAACATTTTATAAATTGTTATGACAAGCTTGATACAGAGATTATAATAATTTATATAATTTGAGATTTGGAAAAATCACAGGAAATGGAACCAAAGCCCCAAATAATCTATTATTTATAATTTATTTCTCAATTAAACATCTAAAATTTTCCTGAAGACCTTCAATGATAGTAAACTTGTTACTGAGTCAGTTTATAGCATTGTTTTGTAGCTCTAATTATTAAGAAAGGAAAAGAAAAGAAAAAAAAATTAACATTGCATGTGCTCAACAGAACATCAGGGAGGCTTTAATATATGTAACAATGAATTTCCATTTCAAGAAAGCATGCAAAAGAATATGATATTAAATTCATGACTTCCATCTTTTTTTTTTGCTTTGTTGTAGGTTATTCTTTAATTCTCCACTGCATATCTTATTTTATTTTTTTAACCTTTCATTTCCCCCCTTCTCCCAAACAGGTTATAGTTAAGCACACATACATATGTACACACAAACACACACACACACACTCATATACACAATCTACATATTAAAATACATATCCCTACATGCATTCATACAAACACATATTTATATATGTATATATGCATATGCATTCACAGAAATATAGACATGCTATATAGACAATATTAATATGGCTCACACATAATACAGATTTCTCTCTTGTTTGAATCTTCAAATTTCAGATCAATCATTACTAGCCCTACTTTTTATTGTTCTTTCTCTAATTATGCATGTATATTAACTTTTTTACTACACATTTCTTTATGAATCATTTTGGGAGAGAAAAGACAGAACAAAAGAGAAAAACCATAAGAGAAAAAATAACAAAAAAGAAGGGAGCATAGCATGTGATGATTTGCATTCAATCTTCACAGTTCTTTTTCTGGATAATATGGCATTTTCTATTCAAAGTTTATTGGGATTGCCTTGGATAATTGAACTACTGAGAAGAACGAAGTTCTTTATAACTTATTATTGTCCTGTTTTTTTTCCAATAAATTCTACTCCTGAAGCTTGTTGTTGCATTTGCAGATATCTTTTATTTTTGATTCCTGCTAACTTTTCTAGTTTAGTTCTACTTCTTAACTTATTACCCTCCTCTGTCTCATTAATGTGAACACATTGTTGCACTGATTCTTTTTTTTTAATTAAAGCTTTTTATTTGTATAACATATGTATGGGTAGTTCCCCAGCATTGATCTTTACAAAGCTTTCCATTACAAATTTTACCCCCAGTTCCCTCCCCTCCCCTAGATGGCAGGAAGTCCACTACATGTTAATAATGTTGAAATACTTGACAAGTTGTTGCACTGATTCTTGATGTCTTATTGAGTCATTCACTTCCATTTGTCCAATTTTAATTTTTAGTGAATTATTTTTGGGGTTGTATTTTTTTACCTTCCTTTTGTATTTTGGCAATTGCACCTTTTTTTTTGCTGAGGCACTGGCATTCAGTGACTTGTTCAGGGACACTCAGCCAGGAAGTGTTAAATGTCTGAGGTCAAATTTGAACTCAGGTCCTCCTGACTTCAGGGATAAAGATCCATTGCATCACCTAGCTGCCCCAAGGAAAATGCACTTTTCAAAAGTTGTTTTCTTTAGCGGACTTTTTTTCCCATTTCACCAAATACATTTAAAAAAATTATTAAAGCTTTTTATTTCCAAAACATATGCATGGGTAATTTTTCAACATTGACCTTCTTCAACAAAGCCTTCTGTTACATTTTTTTTCTCTTCTTCCCCCCACCCCATCCCCTACATGGCAGATAGTCCACTACATGTTAACTATGTTAAAATATGTGACAAATCCAACATATGTATGCATATTTATACAGTTATCTTGCTGCACAAGAAAAATCAGATCTACAAGAAAAAATACCTGAGAAGGTAAACAAAATTCAAGCAAACATCAACAGAAAGCATGAAAATGCTATGTTGAGGTTCCACAGGCCTCTGTCTGTATGTAGATGGCTTTCTTCATCACGTAACTGTAGGAACTGGTTTGAAACATCTCAATTTTGAAGAGAATCACATCCATCAGAATTGATCATCATATAATCTTGTTGTTGGGGTGTATAATGATATCCTGGTTCTGCTCATTTCACTTAGTATCAGTTCATGCAAGTCTCTCCAGGCCTCTCTTAAATCATCCTGCTGGTTGTTCTTACAGAACAATAATATTCCATGATATTCATACACCATAATTTATTCAGCCATTCTTCAATTGATGGGCATCCATTAAGTTTCCAGTTTCTAGCCACTACAAAAAGGGCTGCCACAAACATTCTTGTACATGTGGGTCCTTTTCCTTCTTTTAAGATCTCTTTGGAATATAGGCCCAGTAGAAACACTGTTGGATCAAAGGGTATGCATAGATTGATAACTTTTTGAGCATAGTTTCAAATTACTCTCCAGAATGTTTGGATCCATTCATAGTTCTACCAACAATGTATCAGTGTCCCAGTTTTCCCACATCACCTCCAACATTCATTATTATCTTTTCCTATCATCTTAGTCAATCTGAGAGGTGAGTAGTGGTATCTCAGAATTGTCTTAATTTGCATTTCTCTGATCTATAGTGATTTGGAGCACTTTTTCATATGACTAGAAATAGTATCATTTTTTTTATATGAAAATTGTCTGTTCATATCCTTTGACCATTTATCAATTGAAGAATGGCTTGAATTCTTATAAATTTGAGTCAATTCTCTGTATATTTTAAAAATGTGGCCTTTATCAGAACCCATGAATGTAAAAAATCATTTCCCTATTTATTGCTTCCCTCCTAATCTTGCCTGCATTAGTTTTGTTTATACAAAACCTTTTTTAACTTAATATAATCAAAATTATTTACTTTGTGTTCAATTAAGAGTTCCAGTTCTTCTTTGGCACAAATTCCTTTTTTCTCCACAAATCTGAGAGGTAAATATCTTGTGTTCTTCTAATTTGCTTATAATATCACTCCTTATATTTAAATCATGAATCCATTTTAACCTTATCTTGGTATGTGGAGTTAGTTAGGTGTGGGTTAATGTCTAGTTTCTTCTATATTAGTTTCCAATTTTCCTAGCAGTTTTTGTCATATAGTGAGTTCTTATCTCAAAATTTAGGATCTTTGGGTTTGTCAAAAACTAGATTGCTATAGTTATTGCCTAATTTGTCCCGTGATTATATGATTTTTGTTAGTTTGGTTATTAACATAGTTTTAATATGCTGATAGTTTTCCTAATATTGAAACAGCCCTGCATTCCTGGTATAAATCCAACTTGGTCATAATGTTTTATCCTGGGGATGACTTTCTGTAATCTCTTTGCTAATATTTTATTTAAAATTTTTACATCAATAGTCATTAGGGAAATTGGTGTAGTTTTCTTTCTCTGTTTTCACCCTAACCTGGTTTAGTTATCAGCATCATATCTGTATCATAAAAGGAATTTGTTAGAACACCTTCTTTCCTTACTTTTTTCAAATAGTTTATATAGTATTGGAATTAATTGTTCTTTGAATGTTTGGTAAAATTCACATATAAATCCATCTGACCCTGGAGATTTTTTCTTAGGGAGCAGATTAATAGTTTGTTCTACTTCTTTTTCTAAAATGGGGCTATTTAAATAATGTGTTTCATCTTCAGTTAACCTGGGCAATCTATTTTTTTTTGTAGATATTCCTCCATTTCATTTAGATTATCAAATTTATTGGCATATAGTTGGGCAAAGTAACTCGTAATTATTGCTCTAATTTCTTCATTCATGGAAAATTCTCCCTTTTTATTTTTGAGACTAACAATTTGATTTTCTTCTTTCCTTTTTCTAATTAAATTAATTAAAGGTGTATCTATTTTGCTTGTTTTTTTTTAATAAAAGAAACTCAGTTTTATTTATTAATTCAATAGTTTTCTTATTTTCAATTTTATTAATCTCCTCTTTTACTTTCAGAATTTCAAATTTGATATCTAATTTAGGGTTTTTAATTTGTTCCTTTTCTAGCTTTTTTAGTTGTAAGCACAATTCACTGATTTTCTCTTTCTCTATTTTATGCAAGTAATCATGTAGAGATATAAAATATCCCCTTAAAACCACTTTGGCCATATCCCACAAGTTTTGGTATGCTATCTCTTTATTGTCATTCTCTTGGATTAAAGTATTGATTGTGCCTATGATTTGGTGTTTCACTCATTTATTCTTTAGGATTAGATTACTTAATTTCCAATTAACTTTTGGTCTATTTTCTCCTTGCCTTATATTGCATTTGATTTTTATTGCATCATGATCTGAGAAAAAATGCATTTCCTCTTTCTGCCTTTCTGCATATGATTTTGAGGTTTTATTCCTTAACACAGGATCAATTTTTGTATAAGTTCCATAAAATGCTGAGGAAAAAAAAAGTAAACTACTTGCTGCCTCCATTCAATTTTGTCCAAAGATCTGTCATACCCAATTTTCTAACATTTTGCTTACTTCCTTAATTTCTTTCTTATTTATTTTATGGTTTGATTTATTTTGTTCTAAGAGAGCAAGTTCGAGGTACCCCACTAGTACAGTTTTGCTTTCTATTTCTTCTTGCATTTCTCTGAACTCCTCCTCTAGGAATTTGGATGCCCTACCTGCACATATGTTTAGTATTGATATTACTTCAATATCTCAGGTACCCCTTAGTAAAATAGAGGTTCCTTCTTTTCTCTTGTAATTAGATTTAACTTTACTTTTATGTGATCTGAGATCAGGATTGCTACCCCTGCTTTTTGTTGTTGTTGTTGTTGTTGTTGTTCACCTGAAGCATAATAAATTCTGCTCCAGCCCTTTACCTTAACTCTATATGTATCACTATGATTTAGATGTCTTTCTTGTAAAGTACATATTGTAGGATTCTGGCTTTTAATCCAGTCTGCTATCTTCTTCCATTTCATAGGAGAGTTTATCTCATTTACATTCTCTGTTAAAATAACTAATTCTGTATTTCCTGCCATATTATTTACCCAAATATATGTTTTTCTCTTTCTTTCCCCCCTTCCCAGATCACCAGTATTTGGCTTTTGATGACCACCTCCCTCAAACATTTCTTTTTCTTTAGAGCCCTTCCTTCTTTTTTATACCTTTCCCCTAATTCTTCTATTTTCCTTTCTATTAATTTTTCCCTTTCTTTTCCAAGTTTCCCTCCCACTTTCCTATAAAGTGGGACAAGGTTCTTTGTGAAACCAAATATGTCTGATATTCTCTCTTAGAGCCAAATCTAATGAAAATAAGATTCACACAATGCTCATTCCCCTCCCTTTTCCCCTCAATTATAGTTTTCTTTGCCTCTTCATGAGATGTAATTTCCCTTATTTTTTCCTCCTTTTTTCCTCTTTTTCCAGTATGATCCCTTTTCTCCCTCTATTTACTTTTTCATTTTATCAAAATAAAAATCAAATTATACCCACATTCTCTAAGTATATCCATAATAGAAATATAGTTTTCAAGAGTTCTTCCATTTTTACCTTTTTGTACTTCTCTTGAGTTCTGTGTTTGGAGGTCAAAGTTTTTTTTCAGATCTTTTCTTTTCATTAGAAATAGGTGAAATTCATCTATATCATTAAATGTCCACCTTCTTCCCTGAAAGATAATGCTCATTTTAGCTGCATAGTTTATTCTTAGCTGTAATCCAAGTTCCTTTGCCATTCAGAATATTAGATTTCAGATCATTCATCCTTTAAAGTGGAAGTTGATAGATCTTGGGTGATCCTAATTGTGGTTCCTTGGTATTTCAATTATTTCTTTCTAGCTGCTTGCAATATCTTTTCCTTGATGTGATAGTTTTGAAGTTTAGCCACAATGTTCCTTGGGAATTTACTTTTAGGGTCTCTTTCAATAGGTGATTGGCAGAAAATTAGTGGAAAAAGAAGAAAAAATATGTTTGTTCCAAGTAAATTTCAATTTTTATGAGCTCATGGAAATCTCCTGTTTTATGAGGGCATGCTGCTAATCATTTCTTATAGCAAAATAGTATCGCACCATAATCACATGCCACAACTTGTTCAATCACTTCCCAATTGGTGGATATCTCCACAAATTCCAATGATTTTCCCTTAGAAATGAGATGACACATATTTTTTGCACATATAGGTCCTTTTCCAGTTTTTTTTAATTTTTGTTGATATAGATCTAATTATTTTTATTGTTAATTAAAGGGTATGCTTGATTTATAAGGCTTTATATCCTTTCAACATAGTTTCAAATTGCTCTACAGAATGAATAAGTTCATAATTTCATCAATGGTGCATCTCATTTTCTCCACATGTCCTTCACCATTGGAAATATTCCCTTTATTTCTTATTAACTAATCTAATGATTATGTGGCAGTACCTTGGAACTATTGAACTGTTTTAATTTGTATTTTTAAATGAGTTTTGAATAAGGCTATAGATTGCTTTTATTGCTTCAAATGAAAACTTTTCAAATCTTTTAATCATATATTAACTAGAGAATGGCATTTGTTTTTATAAATTTGACTCCATTCTTCTTATATTTGAGGAAAGACACCCTTATCAGAGAAATTTGTTTCAATTTTTCCCCACAATTATTATTGCTAATTGTGCTTCTCTCCATCCTATTCTTCTCCTCCCTATATATTCTATTCTCTCTCTCCTTTCAGCAAATCTCTTCTCAAAAGTTTTTTTTTTTGCTTCTTAATACACATTCCCCCAATCTGTTCTTTATTCAATCATGAGGCCCTTCTCCTGCTTTTCTATGGAGTAAGATAGATATCTATAGTCAGTTGAATGTGTGTTATTCCTTTATTGAGGAAATTTGGATGAGAGTAAGATTCATTCACTCCCCCTCAACCTCCCTCTATTCCACACAAATAAAGTCAGACCTAGTCAATTGGAAAAACACCAAGCAATTTAGTGTTTGATAAACCCAAAGACCCCAGCTTTTGAAATAAGTACTCACTATTCCATAAAAACTGATGTGAAAACTGAAAACTAGTGTGAAGAAATTAGGTGCTCCAAATCACAATTTATCAGAGAAATGCAAATTAAGACAACTCTGAGGTACCACTACACACCTGTCAGATTGGCTAAAATGACAGGAAAAGATAATGATGAATGTTGGAGGCGAAGTGGGAAAACTGGGATATGAAATGTGGACCACAACATAACATTTTCATGCTCTCTATTGATGTTTGTTTGCATTATATTTCCTTTCTCAAATTTTTTCTTTCTTGTAGATCAGATTTTCTTGCATAGCAAGATATGCGTAAAAATATGTATGCATATATTTGATTTGTCCAGTATTTTAACATAATTAAAATGTAGTAGACTTCCTGCCATCTAGGGGAGGGGTGGGGACTAGGGGGGAAAATTTGTAACGGAAAGCTTTGTAAGGGTCAATGTTGAAATATTTCTCATACATATGTTTTGCAAATGAAAAGCTTTAATAAAAAAAAGAAAGAATTCACTGATCATCTCCTGAAAGAGACCCCAAAATTAAAACCCCAAGGGATATCATGGCTAAATATTGCACCAAGGAAATCTATTGCAAGCAGCTAAAAAGAAACAATTCCAATACCAAGGAACTGTAATTAGATTCACACAAAATCTGTCAGCCTCCACATTAAAGGATCAAAAAGGCCTGGAACCACATATTCCAAAAGGCCAAGGAACTTGGATTATAGCCAAGAAAAAGCTATCCAGCTAGAATGAGCATTATCTTCCAGGGAAGAAGATTGACATTTAATGATATAGGTCAATTTCACATATTTCTAATGAAAAGACAAGATCTGAACAACAATTCGACCTCCAAACACAAAACTCAAGAGAAGCATAAAAAGGTAAAAATGAAAGAACTCTTGAGAACTATATTTCTACTATGGGTATACTTAAAGAATGGGGGTATAATTTGATTTTACTTTGACAATATGACAAAGGAGTACTTCTGTTCTGCCTCAAATCGTCTTGCTTTCTCACCAAGAGCTTTAAATTTATATTCTGCCACCTTCTCAGAATCCTTCCTCTTCATGCTTCTCTTGGTGTTCTATTTGAAAATCAAATTTTCTGTTTAGCTTTTGTGTATTTAATCTAGAATGCCTGAAAGCCCTCTATTTCATTGAATTTCAGTTTTTTTTTTCCTTGAAGTGTCATATGCAGTATTGCTGGTAGGTGATTCTTGATTGTAATCCTAACTTCTTTGCCTATCAACATATCATATTCCAAGTTCTCTGATCCTTTAACTTAAACATTGCTGACTGTAGCTCCATAATATTTGAATTTTTTCTGACTGCTTGCAATATTTTCTACTTGACCTGGAAACTCTCAAATTTAGCTATAATATTCCTGTGGGTTTTTATTTTGGGATGTGTTTCAGGAAGTGATCACTGTTATCTTTATTTTTCTGTTTTGTCCTCTGATTTAAGAATTGCAAGGCATTTTCATTATTATGTCTAAGTTCTATTTTTGTGTCATGATTTTCAGATAGTTGAATATTTTTTTCCTGATGCAAGTGGCATTAAATGTCTTGCCTAGGGCCAGAAAGTGTTAAGTTTCTAAGGCCAGATTTGAACTCAGTTCCTCCTGTTTTACAGGGCTGGTGCTCTATCCATCATACCAAATATCTGGTCCCAGGTGAATAATTTTTAAATTATTTCTCCTGGATTTGTTTCCAGGTCAGATTTTCTCCCCAATTAGATATTTCATATTGTTTTCTAATTTTTCATTCTTTTTATTTTGTTTCCTTGTTTGATGATTTCTCATAAGGTCATTAGCTTTTATTTGTAAAATTCTAATTTGCAAAGTAATACTTTTTTCAGTGAGTTTTTGTACTTACTTTTCCATTTGGTCAGTTTTACTTTTTAAAGCATTCTTCTCTTCTTTGACTTTTGGTACATCTATTTTACTTTTGGACCAATCTGTTTTTAGAGTGTTATTTTCTTCATCAGTTGTGTGTGTGTGTGTATCCTTTATTAAGTTGTTAATTCATTTTTCATTATTTTCTTGTATCATTCCCATTTCTCTTCCCATTTTCCCTCTATCTCTCTTACTCAATTTTATAAATCCTTTCTGAGCTCTTCCATGGCCTGAGATCAAATAATATTTTTCTTGTAGGCTTTGGAATTAGGAGCATTGACTTTGTTATTACTTCTTAATTGTGGTTTGATCTTTCTTGTCACCATGGTATTTTCTATGGTCAGAATTTTTTTTTGTTTGCTCATTTTCCCAATCAATTATTTGATTTTGAACTCTTTGAAAGTGGGGGTCTGCTTCCAGGATGGAAAACGCATTGCCCTAAACTTAAGGTGTTTTGTGTAGTTGTTTTCAAAAATACTTTTAGGGTACTTTAAATTTTTAGTTCTTCCAAGGTGGTATGATCTGAAGAGAAATGTTTTTGTTAGTCTTCTGTCTTGTGCTCTGTTCTTTGAGCAACCTTCATAAGCACTATGATACCTGCTTCATTGTAGATCAGATCTGGTATATTAGTGGTCCTCCTTGCCCTGGGATTGCCATCCATGACTGTGACCCAGATCCAAGTACAAGCAAAGCAACAGAGTCCTGCCTCAATACTAGGAAAGAGACTCCTTTCATCTCCTTCTGAGCAGTTGGTTATTTGATCCCCTTTCTGTTTGTGGGTTGAGAACTGAAGCAACTTATTCAAACACTCCCAAACCTACTAATGTTTTGCTGGAGTTAGGGCTTTGCTGACACAGCCTGCATTAGACTTTGCTCTATTCTCACCCTGGTGCAACTGACTTTTCCTTCTGATCTTCTAAATTGTCTTTGACAACTGTGGGCTGAGATTTCTGGAAATTGTTTTTGTTTCCACTAATTCAGTTGCCCTGAAGCCTGATCCTGGTTTACTGGGATTTGCTCTGTGCTGGCATGATCTGCCCCTGTAGAATTTGTTTAGAGTCATTATTTAAAAGGATTTGAAGGGGTTTGGGAAAGAGCTCAGGAGACTCCTGGCTTTTACACATCTTGGATTTGGTCCTCTCTTAAATATTAAAAAAATTCATGACAATTTTAATATGATTCTTGCCTGCATTGTTAGCTGTCTGGAAATTTTCCTGCTTTCTGCTATTATGCTTTCTGTCATTCATAACAATTGGGTGATTGGCCTTTAGTAAATCAATAAATATTTATCAAGCACCTATTATGTGCCAGGCATTGGGGATATAAAAGAAGGCAAAAGACAGTCCCTGTAGTCAAGGAACTCACAATATAATGGGGAAAGAAATATTTATTTTGCTATGCTGTTTACAAAACAATAAAGTTGAAATTTTAAAAGAACTATCAAATCTAATCATCTTCAAAGCCCAAACTTCTTTCCAGATACATAATGGGAATACATAATTAAAAAGATTAATTTTTTTTTGGCTACAGATTGGATCTAAAAATAATGAAAACAAAGTGGAGAAGGGGGAGGAGTCCATCTCTTAACTGCATCTCATCAGTGGTTCAAGTTTCACAGTAACAGCCAATCTAGTAATTGTCACCTCTTCTTCTGGTCAGGGATCTGTCTGGTAAATCCAATTCATATGTTTTATCACTGATTCAGGATCTCCACTTTTGCCCCATGCTTAGCCCCTCTGGTTCCTCATTTTTCTAATGTATCTTTCTATATCCTTTCTTGCTACACATTGAATACTCATTTACCTGAACTAATCTACCAATTTAAAAAAAAATTATAATCCTATAAAATAGGACTTCTTAAAATTTTACCACTTGTAACCCCTTTTCATCTGAGAAAATTTTTATCATGACCTTGGGTCATGATATGTATACATTATATATACACACATATATTTATGTACATATATGTATATATATGATAAATATACATATATGTATATATGATAAATATACAAATCAAACATTTATTGATGGTAAATCATTTTGTGACTCCCACATTCACTTATGAGACCACCATTCAGGGTCTTAAACCATATTTTCTATAGCTGGTCTATAGAATCACATTCTTAACAAACAAGGGATTTTATCCCAACATTAAATGTTACACATATGCGACAGTTGCATTCATTTCACATGATTAAGATTATTTAAATAAATATGAAGGGAGAGAGACCGTGTACTAATATAGCACTTACGTAATCTGTATCTTAGGAGTAATAGCATAATGTTTTCTCCTAGATAAATTAGATTACTTTTTTCTTAAAAGGTATTGAGTTCTTCCCCAGTATTTGATTTGTTCAATGGATAAAGTTTCAGATTGCTGATGATATTCCCTATTGATGATACTCTGTGCCAGTAAAAAGTACCCATGGAGAGCTCTAAGTATTCTCTAATATTTAGCTGGAAGGTCACAATGCAAGAGTCTAAGATAAAGGAGGTTCACTAAGTTAAATAAATTCAGGTATCATAACTATCTGAAAAAATTTGAATATTCTTGCTGTGTGTGGGTGACTTTTCTCTCTCCCACTTTATCTCTGTCTCTCTATCTACTGTCTCCATCTCTCTGTTTGTCTGTCTGTCTCTCAATATTAACTACCTCGTTCATAATCAATAATATGCAGATTATTTTAGGTGGAATATTTCAGTGGCAGGATAATTTAGAATAAAACAGTTTGCTAAATGATACGGATCAAAACAAGCACACATATTTTAAGTTGTTTCTAAGTCAGGATTTTATTATTCTTCTGAGTTCTTTCCCATATGAATTAGGTAGTAAACCCTGATTTTTATTATAAAAGTAGGAAGTTATTGGATGTTTATGCTTCCTCCTCTCTTTACCTTTCTTCTTTATTTTCAATCCTACAAATTACATCCTTGAGCCTTATCCATGCTTTATTGTAAGAGATAATATCTAAACAGGAGTAACTGCATTCTCTTCACAGATGATACAGAAGAGAAGGCAGAAAGAATATAAGATGTCTTCATTTTGACACAATCCTACAAAGAGGAAAATTTGGGTAGAGAATCCTCACTCTTGACTGAAATGAGGCAGTAGTTCACCTGAAGGAATAAATAGTTCTTTCTTAAAAATCCTTTTAAATACCATCTTCTCTAATGTCTTTTTATAGTAACTACTTTTTGTACTGAGAAACTAGCTAATTAAGTATCTCTATGAAGAAAAAATAAAGATTCATAACAAAGTTTACTAAATAAAAATATGTTCAAAATGTGAACTGAATTCATAAAATGTTAATCTACAAATGACAACATAATGTTCTCTTTGTTGTCAAAATAACATCTGCTCCCTAAAAGAGTAGGAAGTGTGGAGTAGATAGAAAATTAAACCTGAATCTGTCTCATTGAGGAAAAGGTCATATACTTGGTTCTCTGATCATTTGCTACAAATTGAAACACTGTAACTTCTTTGTTGATTTTTATTACATTATGAAGTGAGGCAGTAAGGAATAATATCAATTGACTTATGAAATAGCCCAATAGTTAATATAAATAGTTTATAATGCTTGTACTTTGTGGTGCTATGACTATATTCTCTTTCCCAGAAGCTTTTCGGGAATCAGGCCATGTTTTTCCTATTTGCATTAGTTTACAAAATGCAATAGGATCTTGAAATTATCATAGAAAAAGATGAGATTGTTACCTGGAAAATGAAAATGTTTGATGAGGAAATACATAAAAATAATATCTAGAGAAATTTGCTAGAGTAAGTTACAAATAAATATTTAATAATTGAATCTACAAAATATAAATAAATAGTGGGAAATGATCAGTCTGACAAATGATAGGCAACCTTAATATTTTTATATAGTCTGTAAATTATTATGTAGGCTACTTGTGATATAAAATTTTTATATCTTTTATATTGTACCATAATTTAAATATTTTATTCTAAGCTTTGTATTTCTTTCACTTTTAAGTATTAATTAATTTAGGAAACATTCAAAATAACAATTAATTAAAATAATTACAAGGAAATTTTTAATGATTAAGTTCAATTCTAAAATTATTTAAGGAGAGTTTTGTTTTACCTTTTTCATAAAGAAATAAATGAGAGGGGCAGCTAGGTGGCTCAGTGGATAGAGCACCAGCCCTGAAGGCAGGAGGGCTTGAGTTCAAATGTGTTTGCAGACACTTAATGTGGCCTAGCTATGTGACCCTGGGCAAGTTACTTAGCCCCAATTGCCTCAGCAAAAAGAGAGAGAGAGAGAGAGAGAGAGAGAGAGAGAGAGAGGCTGAGGAAATCAATTTATCATTCACATGCATATTGTCACGAGACATGAAATTCATAGGTGAAGGTTCAACTCAGTGATCTACAGATTTCATAGTTTTATTACTATGGAATATTCAGTAAATATCGAGGCTGTAAGGGATCTTAGAGAATGTCACCCAAGCCCCTCTTTCTCTAAATAAGAGAACTGAGAAACTTTCATTTGGTTTCAGAGACAGGACTTACATATTGGTGTTTTGATTATGAAGTCAATTCTCTCTTTTTCTATAACTCACACTTGGCTTTTCAGCTTCAGTTTCTTAATCACAGTCAGCCCCCACATGTCAACTTCAATCAATTCAAGCTTTATTTATTGTTCTTACCCACTGCCTCTTTCCGTTTTTGTCCCTATCTGAAGTCAGACCATCATTGCTTAATTTATATACACAGCCATCTGATTGGAATCGCTATTTTAAATTTCTCATCCTTTACAAACAAGGAAGGAAACTTCTTTTCCCTCAACATTTTATTTTATTTTATTTTATTTGCATAACATATGTGTGGGTAATTCTTCAACAATAACCCTTACATAGCTTTCCGTTACAAATTTTTCCCCCCAACTTCC
>JAJPUD010011892.1:33928-52129 GCA_023553655.1 Myrmecobius fasciatus
TGTTGTTGCTGTGTATAATGATCTCCTGGTTCTGCTCATTTCACTCAGCATCAGTTCATGTAAGTCTCTCCAGGCCTCTCTGAAATCATCTTGCTGGTCATTTCTTACAGAACAATAATATTCCATAATATTCATATACCATAATTTATTCAGCCATTCTCCAATTGAAGGGCATCTATTCAATTTCCAGTTTCTAGCCACTACAAAAAGGGCTGCCACAAACATTCTTGCACATGTCCCTCAACATTTTTCAAGGGATATCTTGATCCCTTCACAGAGTTCAATACAATTTTATTTCCTTCTTTATTTAAATTCCTGTTATTAAGAATTGTGGTATTAGGGAGTTATGCTTACTTTGCATAAATCTTCCTGCATTTCCAAAAATATGTTTTCATTTTTAAAAGTATAATAATATTCCATAGTATTCATAT
This sequence comes from Myrmecobius fasciatus, assembly GCA_023553655.1. Lineage (NCBI taxonomy): Eukaryota > Metazoa > Chordata > Mammalia > Dasyuromorphia > Myrmecobiidae > Myrmecobius > Myrmecobius fasciatus. Next base: position 34,360 of record JAJPUD010011892.1, read on the forward strand.
GCTACTATTTGATTAGCCATTCACAAATTAGTTAATGGACACCTGTATGGTATTGAGTTGGTTCTTTACTGAGAGACTAGTATAATAATAGTAGTAATATTAATAACATATACAATAACAACAAAAATAATAAATCACAACAACATTTATATGATACTTTAAGGTTTGTGAAACACTTTACACACATTATTTCATTTTTTCCTGGGACTAGGGACAATTATAATGATCATGATTTTCAGATGAGTAAATGAGACAGGTTAAGTAGCTTATCCAAGGTTCAGTATCTACAGTCAAATTTGAATTTAGCACTTGCTAGTTCTAGATTCAATCCCATATATCTGAAACACATGGCTATGAATATGTTTAACACATATGGGAAATTTCTGTCTTCCATCTCCCAGATTATATGTTTAACAATGTCTGTGTCAAAGGGCATGAACAATTTTGCCAATTTATTAATATAATAAATTGTTTTCCTAGAATGGTTGCCCCGATTAATTCACAGTTCAATCAAGGTGGTTTACTTTGTCTATCTTCGTAAAGTTTTCTCGATATCAATCATTTCTATTATTAATATTAGTATCATTCCCTGTATTACAAAGAAATATATATTGGGTTTTTTGTTTGTTTTTGGCACAGCTGTGATTTCATTAATTGAAGGAGCTTGTTTGAAAGAATATTTATACTAACTAAATACTAATAAGGACTGAAATCTTCTTTGCAATTAATAAATAGTATAAGAAAATTGATGGGATTCTGAATGTTTAAATGATTTGCTTGGAGTCTTGCAGGTGACAGAGGCAGGACAAGAATCCATATCTTCTTGACTCTAAAGCCAAGAGTGGCTTTAGAGTCACTACACTACACCATACTGCCTTCATTTGAAATTGTGATTGGACTAATCATGCTATGACAAAGTGCCATATCAATAGAATGTAAACTCTTTGAGGGCAGGAACTATATCAGTTATTAAAAATAATATTTTCAATGCTTACCATTATTATGAAAAAATTTTAGAAACAAAGATTAATTTATGGAGAACATAAAGGTCTAATTATATTATTTAACTGGAACAAAAGTAAAAAGTTACTTTTTATAAATCTTTGATAAGAAATCATCCCCAGATTATGGAGATTTCTTTTTAGATTGCTTGAAATTATGTGCATGATAGTAGTTACATTGTTATCCACTATTTATACCTTGCTATATAAATTAACTATTTTATGTCACTAATATAATTTTCTACACTTTTTTTCCTATTCATTTCTTTGTATTATGTTTCTATTTTTCTCCTCTGTTCATGTAACTCTTCATTGTTCTTTGTTGGACTTTCAACTTTAATTTCCAAAGAATATTCTCTAACAATTCATATATATATATATGTATATATATATATATACATATATATATATGAATTAGCCAAGAACTCACTTGGATCACCTTTGAGAAATTATTCAGTGCTTATAATGACACTCAGTGACTCATTGAAACAATGAACTATCTTTTAAAAAGAAATATTCTTCAGGTTCTACACTATGTGAGTCATAGAACACTACATTAGAGATAATTTAAAATTAAAACCTGGAATTTACTATTTTTATATATAACTTATATAATTATGTTAGGGAGAGTGATTCACAAGCATTTACATATCTTCCACATCAAATCATAATAAATTTATTGTGGCAACAGACATAAAGTTTAACAAATTTTGAACAAGATTCAAATAAGAGAGCAACTGAACCACCAATTTTGTTTTAATTAAAAAAGAAAATCCATAATAAATAAATATAAAAAATTATATTTTTAGAGACTATTCTGCTTAATTTTATGACTGCAAAAATAAATTAAATAGGGGAATATCACATATAGTATATGATATATATATATATATATATATATATATATATATAATGTACTAATCAGACTATCAGAATTAAAACAGAGAATTTGTATGCTATAACATAATTTCAGAAGTAGTAATTGAGTAGGCCATAAGGGAAGTCCCAAATTAAATGGGGGAGGAATGGACAGGATTTGAAGGCTTTAAAAGTAATTTTATTAGTCATTATAAGTGACTCTTCTTCACTGGGAACAGGACTTTATTGGATTGTCCATATACAGTTCTGTATCACAGATGTAGGGTGAGGAGAAATACTAGGAGTAACTGAGGATGTGATGGGAGTTCAAAAAGGGAAAAGAATTCTTTTGATTTCTCACAAACCAGATCAGAGGCCAGGAAAACAGGGACCACATTTCTTCTTAGAATATCCCACCTTGGAAACATCAAGCAACCTAAATAGCATTATAAGACTACTCTATATGGACAGAATAGTATCATAGTAAATGTTAACAATAAAATCCCTTGGGCAGAGGAATAGATATAACCCTACACAATTTTAAAATAACATTTTATTTCCCCCAATTACATGTAAAATGTATTTTAATATTAATTTTCTTTTTAAGTTCCAAATTCTTCCCCATGGTCTCTTTCTTACCCCTTCTCTGAAGTGGCAAGCAATTTGATATGGTATACAAACTCAATTATACAAAACATATTTTGATATATCATGTAGTGAAAAAAGACAGAGTAAAACAAAATTGTAAGTTCACAAAAAAGTAAATGTTGATCAACATTCAGACTCCATCAGCTCTTTCTCTGGAAATGGTTAGCATTTTTTTATGAGTAATTTAGAATTGTCTTGGATTATTGTATTGCTGAGAATAGCTAAGTCATTTACAATGGATCATTGTGCAAGGTTACTATTACCATGTATGCTGTTTTCCTGGTTTGCTCACTTCATTCTTCATTAGTTCACATAGGTCTTTCCAGGTTTTTCTGAAATTATCCTACTCATCATTTCTAATAATACAATATTGCTTTACAATCAGATTTAGAATTTGTTTAGCCTTTCCCCAGCTGATGGGCATCACTTCAATTTCCAATTCTTAGCCATCACAAAAAGCATGCTATATAAATTATTTTTGTAGAAATAGGCCCTTTAAGAGCCATTCTTTCTTTAATTATTATTTTTTCTTTATTTCTTTGTTCCTTATTTTCTTTTTTCCTTCCTTCCTTATTTCCTTCTTTCCTTTCTTCCTTCCGTTTTTCCTTTCTTTCTTCCATCCTTCCTTCCTTCCTTTCTTCCTCTTTACCTGCCTCTGTGCTTATGTGTGTCTCTCTCTCTGGCTTTGTCTCTGTCTCTGTGTCTTTTTCTCTATTTCTCTCTCTGTGTTTTTTTCTTTCTCTCTTTGGTATACAAATGTAGCAGAGATACAGCTGAATCAAAATAATATGCAGAATTTTGTAGCCCTTAGGGCATAGGTCCAAATTGTTCTCCAGAATGGTTGGATCAGTTCACAACTGTTTTTCATAAAATGGTTTGAGTTGCCTCCAGCACAACACAAAGACTTTCTGAATTTGGAAGATCAACTAGAATCTCAGTTTAAAACAAAACAAAATGATAACAATAACAAATGAATTTATATTCATTTCTATAGGGAGAAAACTCATGAAAACACCATAAAGATTTTTGTCACTCAAGATAGAAAAAATTATTTTTTTTGCTGATGAAATTCACTTATTTATTGAAGTTTATACCAAAACTATTGTCAGAAAAAAAAAAAATCTGGCTGAGCCCATAAGATCTGGGTCTCTTCATCAAACTTTAAAACACTCACCTAAAAATGATTTGCACACTTGTAATCTAATGTTCCTGTGATATCTTATCATCACTGAGAAAATAATGGATTCTGGAAAATGATATTGATTTTTGAGCAGTTAAATTGCTCCAAAATCATAGAAATTCTCAAGTAGAGATTTATTGTAGCAGCTTCATATCCTGTGCCATATATAAGGATTTTAATGAAGACATAGAGAACAACATGCTTCAGTATCTGAGAAATTTGCCTGATTTAACAATTTGCAAAATTTAATTGTTATAAAGACTTCAAATAATGGATATTTATCAAAGTTTGATTAAATATCCATTGTGAAGCAACTAAGATTTCTTGGTGACTAATTAAATTATATGTGCCTAAATCTTAAGAACACACAGCCAGCTTGTGCCAAAAAACTGATTGTTCTCAAAGTAGGAAATAAAAGTGATCAACAACCGTATGAAACAAACTATGCTCCTTCACTACTAATAAGAAAAATATGAACTTAAAGAAGGCTGGAGTTTCACCTCTCCTCTTAATAATCAGATTGATATGGATGACAAAAAAACAAAAGCAATTGCTGGAAGGATGGTGGGGAAAATAGAATCTCATATATTTTTGATGTATTTGTGAATTTTTCCATGCATTTTAGGAAGTAATTAAGATCTGTATGATGACAAATTCAATGAATGTTGAATGAAAAATGACTAAGTTAAATATAATACATGAATGTAATGAAATGTGCTAATCAAAGTGAAAAATATGAATACAAAGAAATATAACAAGATACACATTTTTCTATTGTAAGTTTATTATTTTTAGTCCACATTGATTCATGAATCATTTTGGGAGATAAAAATCAGAGCAAAAAAGAAAAAAAAACATGTGATAGATAAAAAAAAAAAAAACAGAAAAAAGAAGTCAACACAGGATTAGGTGATTTACATTGTCTTCTTAGATATTTTTCTGGTTGCAGATGGCATTTTCTGTCCAAAATCTATTGGGATTGCTTCTGATTATTTAACCTCTGAGAAGAACCAAAGCTTTCATGGTTGACCATTGAATATTCTTGGTGTTATTGTGTACAATATATTTCCTGGTTTTACTTATTTCACTCAGCATCAGTTTATGTAAATCTTTTCAGAAGATTTACATAAATTGATGCAAAATCTAGTAGTATAGAAGGTTTAATACAGAATGTTGAGAAATTAAGAGGAAAAATCATGATTTTAAAGAGGAAATATGAAAGGACACTTTATTCTTTGCAGTTTGAAAGTGTATAAATTTGGAAATATTTCAGGTTTTCCTTTTTTTAAAGTGTTAATAATTTTCACTGATTATTGTTGTCTTCCTTTAAAAAAAAGCAAAAGAAAAACAAAAAAAATTATATAATATGAATTGGGGGACATTTAAGTGATATATAATCAGAAGACCCTTAAAAATTAATTTTAAAATGGAAAATAATCTTTCAAATCACTAAGTGGAAATAGTTTTTGATTCATATGTTATTGTTGTTTAGTCATTCAGTTGGGTTCAAATCTACATGACCCCATGCACCACAGCATGCCAAATTATGTCGAAGGGGATTTTTTAGAAAGGATCTTGGAGGGCTGGCAAAAAGAAATTAAATGATTTGTTCAAGTTCATGCAATTAGCAAATGCTTGAGGCTAGATTTGAATTTAGCTCTAAGTCCAGGGGTCCACTAAGACACTTTGATTTGTTGTGCCTGTCTCAGTTTCCCTCGGTTACAATATCAGTCTCCCTCAATTGCTGTTTCAGTCTCCTTAATTGCTCTGTCCCAGAATAGAAATCCCCATTTCCTGACCTTCAGAAATAATTGGACTCATATTCCAAAGTAATCCTGAAACCTCCAGATGGTCAGCCTCGACCTACCTCTTATCTATGTGACCCAGACAAGCAGTCTGCTTTGGCAAGGCTCCTTACTTCCTAACCTGTCAGAACTGAATTTATGGTTTCTTTGGACACCAGATGTGCTTAGCTGTTCCCATGAGTTCTTTGTCTCCCTGAGCTATAGGAACCTATATTAATCCATGATTTTCCTCAAAGGAGTACTGAGTACTTTGTATTCAGTCGGCTAATATGGCTGTGACTTTGTTGGTTTCTGGCCTGGACTGCGTGCTTTGAGACATGAGTCCCACTAGTCCTGATCCATAGCTATGGATTCTGAATCTCAATTAACATCAATAAAGCTTTACTTATTTCCATGTGTGATACTGCCTCAGTTTCTCCATGAGCATTACAGATTTAGAGTTAACACCAAATAATTATTAATATTTTCTCCATGAATTTGTCCCAAAGACCTCAAAGTCAAAGATAAAGTGCTCATATTCACAGAACTGATTTTAGCAACACTTTGTGGCAGCAAAGAATTACAAACTGTAGATGTCTAGTACTTGAATAACATATGGACAAATTAAATTATATAAATATGTAAGTGATAAATGACAAAAAATGAATTCAAACAAAAAAAGGAAAAACTTGTAATAAGATGAAAAATGAAACAAGGACTAGCAAACCTATTCATAGAATTGCCTCATTTAAAAAAACTCATTTTCTCAAATTATATGTAAAAACTACTTTCAACATTTGTTTTTTTTTTTTAATTTTGAGTTTCAGATTCTCTGACTCCCTCCTTCCCCTTCTCTTTCTATGAGACAACAAGCAATTTGATATATGTGTTATATCATATATGTGAAAAATGAGGCCTTTATTAAAGAAACTTGTTGGTTTTTAATACACATATACAATTACTGTGTATTCCTAGCTATTATACTCCCCCATTTTTCCTACTTTCTTTCTCCTTTCCTTCTGTCAATCCTCAAAGAAATTTTAGCTCTATCATCTCCTCCAATCTCTTCTCCATTCTCTCAAACATTTCATTTTCTTATCCCCTTTCCTTTCTACTTTACTGAACAATAGGAAATTTCTGCATGCAATTGCATGTACATGTTATTCCCATTTTGAGCCACTTCTAAATGAAAGTAAGACAATTATTACTTCCTACTCCCCCATCTATCTCTACACTGTAAAAACTCTTTTAAATATCTTTTATTTGAAATAATTCTTCACATTCTAACTGTACCTTTCCTCTTCTTCTATGACATTCCTTTTATTCTTTCATTCTATTTTTTTTAGATATCAATCACAATTGAATTGCACTTATATCCTCTATTTATTTATAATCCTAACAGTTCTAATAAAGAGAAGGTTCTTTAGGAATTATAAGTATTATCTTCCCATTAACAATATGAAGAGTTTAGTGTTATCAAGTCCCTTATAAATTTCCTATGCTTCTTTTAAGTTTTGTATTTGAAAATCAAATTTTCTATTCAGCTCTGTTTTTTGCATCAGAAATGATTGAATGTTTGCTATTTCACTAAATACTCACTTTTTTTCTGAAGAATTATACTCAGTTCTGGTAGTTAGGTTATTCTTAATTGTAATTCTAGCTCCTTTGCCTTCTGGGATGTCATATTCCAAACCTTCTGACTCCTTAAATTAGAAGCTGCTAAATCTGGAGCTATCTTGAATGTGATGTCATGATGTTTGAATGGTTTCTTTCTGGGTGCTTACAATATTTTCTCCTTGACCTGGGAACTTTGAAATTGGCTATAATATTCCTGGGAGTTTTCACTTTGGAATCTCTTTCAGAAGGCTATCGATGTATTTTTGATATATTTTTTTTTTTATTTTACCCTCTGGCTCTAGAATATCATTTTTTTTCCTTAATAATTTCCTGAAAGTTAATATTTAGGGTATTTTTTTTAAAGTATGGCTTTTAAGTAATCCATTAATTCTTGAGTTATCTCTCTTTTACTTATTTTCTAGGTCAATCATTTAATCTAATTGGACATTGAATGCTTTTTTTTCTATTTTTTTTCTTTTGATTTTGTTTTATTGATTTCTGATGTCTCATGGAATCATTAGCTTCTAATTGCCAAGTTGCTATTATTGCTATTATTATGGAATTATTTTCTTCAATGGGGTTTAGGACCTCATTGCAATTTAACTGATTTTATTTTTAGGATTTTTAAAGATAATTTATTCATATCTTTTACCATTTGTTCAGTTCTTCTTTTGTTCAGTTCTTCTTTTTAATACATTCTTCTTTTCAAGGACTTTTTCCTCTCTTTTGCTACTTGTCCTATTCTGTTTTTAAGGTATTGTTTTCTTCATTTTTTGTGCCTCGACATCACTCACATTTCTTTATCCAATTTTTCCTCTCTCTTATTTAATTTTTTTTAACTCTTCCAGTTTTCTTTTTATTCTTGAGACCAAGTCTATTTTTTTTAACTTGAGGCTTAAAATATAGCAGTTTTAACTTTGTTGTCATCTTCTAAATTTGTGTTTTGATCTTCTTTGTCACCGTAGTAATTTTCGCTTGTCAGATCTTTTTTATTATTGCTGTTCATATTTTAAGCCTATTTCTTCACTTTGAACTTTGGATTAATGTTGGCTTATGTTCCTGAGGTGAAGGCAGCACTATTCTAATCTATAAGTTTTATGCAGGTGTTTTTAGAGTTTTTTTCTGTGGTATCTATAAATTTTCAGTTATTCTGATCTAAGGAGAGGTGTGTTTACCAGTCTGTTGTCCTGTGTTCTGATTTCTGAGTAACAACAAGCAATTTTTTTCTGCCCTTGAACTATAACCATGGTTCCAAATACTTTCAGGTCCCAGGTCTCATTCTTTGGTGGTGGTGGTGGTGGTGGTGGTGCTACTGCTGCTGCTCTATGTATGTGTGTGTGTGTGTGTGTGTGTGTGTGTGTGTGTGTAAAAGAGAGGGGGGGTAGTATATAAAATACCCAATACCAAGTGGTTTTATGTTTGTGAATGCCTTTCTAATTCATATTAAAAGCTTTTCCATTTGGTGTTGAGCTGCAGACATCAATACAATACCAAGGATTTTAGAAAGCCTATCTACAAACCAGGTATTATCATTAAAAACCTTCTCAACATCCATATTAAATAGAAGACTATTGGGTAGTATATTGCTGAGTTCTAACTTAAACATCACTCCTCTCCCTGATGCTTGTTAGGAGTTTACTATTCATTTATCTGTCTAATATACTCCCTGTTGTTAGAAATACATTCTCGATACTAAAATTCATATGTCAAGAAAAATTTATTAAAGAAGAATCTAAAGGAATCATATTAATGTTTCTGGTCAGAAGTGGGTTCCCCTTCTCTTTGGGAAGAGGAAGCAGTGAACACAGAATTGAGAGAAGTTTTATAGTTGCTAGTTTGGCACAGTCCCTACTTTCAGAGACCAGGTTGGTCTGTTCCCTTCGAGGTTGCAATATTTCTGATATTACCTCTATATGTTTTACCCTAAATATGTATAAATATTTTCCGCTTCCCTCCTTATATTTCACATGTTCAAAAATGGCAGAAAACTCCTCCTACAGGGAGTGTTGTTTAATATTCAATTAGCCTATTAAGCAGATGCAATATTGCCTTGGTCAAATGTAGGTATTGACCCCTAGTTTGGATTGGATTGGCTATTATCTTAAAATTGTGGTTTTCTGAAAATCACAAGACATTTTGATTGGCTGCATTCCCCTGTGTCTTCCTAGCTTTCCCAATTCCTTGTTTGCTCAAGGCTTCTATTTAATTGTTCTGTGGATTCTTAACCATCCTAAACCTTTCACATTCTGAAAACCTCTTGATCAGTGATACCCACTATCCTACACCACCTGGAAGCTTCAATACTCAGTGGAAATCCAACTTTTCAGCATTTTTCATAGTCTTCCCCTGTTCCTTCACTAATGAAAGGAATAAAGGAAAATGTCCACACATTTTCTTCTTGTTTTGATTTTCTTACAAAAAAACAGCCAGCACTTTTAAAGTATCTCTTCACATGGTATTATTTTAAGTTTTTTTCTTTTACATGTAACATTGTATTTTTTAGATATGAATATCTGCCAGTTTTATCTAAATGTAAACAGAGAAGAAGAATCAACCTGAATAGGAAGAAGAATCAAATTATTGAGGTATTTTTAAATCCAATTTTGATTTTGTGGCTGGGAAATCACTAGGAGTTTGACCTATATATTTAATTGAGATTACAATGCATTAGAAATGTAGCTCTTACTCTCTTAATGCAATGCTAACTAGATCTCCCCTCAGGGTTCTAAGGGCACCCCTAAGGGCTTGTAGTTGTCTCTTTGGTAATACTATTAATTTGAGTTTCTATTTTGCTGTGCTTCTCCCACTGTTAGTTAATACCAATTAATATTTCACTTCCATTGAACCAATTAATGTTAGTTTTTATAGAAGGAAATATACTTCATAAACATAGCAACATCAAATATATTGGTGAATTTTTCCTCCAAGACCTGAGGAAAACAATCTTTCCTCTATGAGAGTTGTGAACTCAGACTTAAATAATTGATCCTTTTGGGTTCATGTCCAAATGAAGTAATGTTCCTGAATTAGTCTCACCTACTGCTTTCCTGTATATTAAAGAATATTTCTCAAGGAAACGATGCTGAACTTGCTGGTGAAAAAAAAAATCCATCATAGACACTGGTCCTAGGTTTTCTCATGATTCACTCTTCTAACTTTTCAAAGCTTACAATACCATACTTATCAACAATCTTCTTTTCCAAAAAATAAAGAACAAATATCATTCTAAAGGAGACCCACCAAAAATTTGGGATTCTAAACTGGTATTGAGAGATATCTCAAAAGAATTTGCAGGCTTGGACATATATTCAGGACAAGGGACACACTTTATTATAATTGTAGAGCCAATTAAAGTGGGCTAATTTCCAAAAGAATTTAACAAAGAACCCATGAGCAAGAAGATAAATTTATAGGAAAAAGTGAGAGAGGCCAGGTACTTGATGTCAGTGATATGCTAATTTTATGGCTTAGAGGTAAAGTTGAGAAGTGGCCTAGTTTGTACCTCATTATACTCTAAAAAATCTTTATTATTGGTGGCCTACAGATTGTTATCTGTGTGCAAGCAATGTTTGTGGAACTACAACACTCCTGAGCTAGGTAACTTCAGGGTTATTGCTACATCATCTCCCCTAGAAGCTGTACCCCATAAAAGTACTGGGATATCTATTCAAAGGTTATATACTGGCTAGCCTAAGATGGGGAGTGGTTTGTCCCCCATAGCATTGTTTCTGTTTTAGGCAGAATAGAGCCAGAGAAAAAGGAATCAGCTCCAAAGACCAGCTCAGCTCAGACTAACTAGGTCATTGTTTAGGCCCTGCCTGTCTCTGAGTGAATGTAAACAACAATTGTTTCTGTTTTATCTAGAAACCCTGAGTATCTTCTCCTATAAGATCAGATTCTATTTTTAAGAAGAAAAAAGGGCATTCATTTTCCTTAATTCTTATCTAGCCTTAATTACTGAGTGGCTTTATCTCCTTAAAATGGAATCTGTTAAAGACACTAGTTAAAAAAGACTAAATTCTCCTACTACATCCAGAGCCATCTCTAATGCTTCTGATCTATAATCTTGTCACTCAACCCAGATAACTCTGGATAAGAGAGTGTGACTGGTGACCTTGCACTGTCTACCTTCACTTAAACCAACTCACTTGCATGTCACAGCATCACTTGCCTGATGTCATGGTCTTCTTTGAGAATGAAGGGCAAGCAACAACCACCACAGGTTCTAGCTACAAAGCCAGGAAAAGAGATCTTTCCTCATCATGTATATACAAGACTGAAACTAATTACAGAATGTCTCTTCAAGTCATTTCCATTACAAGTGAACATTCTTCTGTGGAAGGGTATTCCTCAGCTAGTTCTATGTGGGAAAATTAGGTAAAAAGGCTGATGATACCTTATGACCTTCCCCTTCTCCATTCCAATTATACCCTCTTAATAAAAGAGAACAAATAGAGAAGGAAAATATACTAATAGAGCCTCAGGGAAACTCTTTTTGATGCTTTATGTATCCTCAAAATCAAGACAGTCAATTTGATTTTACTCTTGAGTTCAGAAACCAGATAAATTAACTTGCCATCAGTCTTTCAGTGGGAGCATAGGGACTGTTAGAGGATAGTAAACAAAGTTGTGTTAGAGGTCCTGGATTACATCAAACTGACTCAAATGCTCAGGAAGCTGGTATGATTATTCCTAGAATTGATTTCTAGATTTTCAATAACAATTGTGATAGCTGCAGTCCTTTCTAAGGAGTAACAGAAGGCTAGCTGACACACAGAAAACAATTAAATACACTTATAATTAAGTAAACTAGTATGTAGCTAATTTGAAATTGTAGTTGTTAGTCTTTTGGAAGATTAGTTTAAAGACTACTTTTCTTCAAAGACATAAAGACAAGTAAGATATGGAATGATTCATAATAGTCTAATGGCAGTAAAGATTTGTAAAATAATGAAATTTTTAGACCATGATAATTTAAAGCTTAGTTCTAAGTTGAATTATCAAGATTTATGCCATCTTGTAGTAAAAATAGGGAAACAAATACAAGGTACTAAAAATTGTTCATTAAATACTGCTAAGTCAAATCATACATTTGATTCAAAAGTGTTTCATAGCTCAACAAGTAAAACTTCGGGGAAAAAAAGAAAATTGAAAAGAATATGGCCAAATACAATAAAATTGAACGTGATTTACTTTTCTTTTTTTTTTTCAAACTAGAACACTAGGGAGGTAAAGGTAAATGATGACAGTACCAACCCTTACTCACATAAATTCTTTCAAGATGTGGCTCACATACTGTATTTTACATGATGCTTACTTGATTTCCTTAACTGCTAATGTCAGGTCTTCTAAATCACTTCCTATTTATTATCAATAAAGTTATACACACACACACACACACATACTTATTACATTACCTCATTAGAATATAAGCTCTATGCAAGTAGGGATTGCTTCATTCCTTGTATTTGTATCCCCAACACATATTAGAGTGACAGATGTTAGATTTCTCATAAATGCTTATTGATAGAATGAATTATTTCCTGATTTTCCAGTTATTCTCTGTTAGGTGCCCAATTACCCTTGTGTGTGTGTGGGGGGGGGGGCTTGTGTGTGTGTATAGTATATATGTATGTATTTCTCCTCCACCCTACAAATGAGTGGTTACATCTATCTAAATATATAAAACAATTCTAACAATTTTTTATATCAGACATTTATCATAGAAATTTGTTGTAACTTTTCCCAAGTTCAGTATTTCTCTTCTAATTCTGTTTATTTTTCTTATGTAAAATTTTAGATTTTTATAGCTAAGCAATCAGTAATATATATATATATATATATACATATATATATACATATATATATATATATAGTCATTAATATCATTTGTTTGTCCAGGAACTCTTCATATATCCAAGTGTTTTTTAAACTTTTTTTCACTTACATGTCAAAATTTTTATCATTCATTTTTGAATTCCAAATTACCTCCTTGCCTTTCTTCTCTTCCCTGTCTTTGAGAGGGCAAGTAATTTTATATACCTGACATATGTACAGTCATGTGAAATATATTTTCATATTAGCCATGTTCTAAAAGAAAAAGGAAAAAAAAACCACAAGAAAAATATACAAAGTAGAAAAAAAAATAAGAGAGATTACAGGTCTGAAGCTGCCCACTATACTACTGCAGGATAACAGAGAACAACTCTAAATACGACTGAATCAGCTGGGCCAAAACCAGAAGGAAGCTCAGTTGTGGATATATCAGGTGAAGAACAAAATGTCAATGCTATAAAGAATAATATTACATAGGAACCTGGAATGTGAGAGCTAAGAATTAAGATAAGTTTTATGTGATCAAACAGAAAATGAAAAAGTTGTAAACCTTGACATTTTGGATAGCAGTGAATTTAAATGAATTGAACTAGGTAAATTCTTTAGGTGATCACTATGTATCACTACTCCACTATAAGAAAGAATTTTTAAAGAAATGGAATAGCCCTTAAAAAGATAGGAAAAGAAAAGAAGGCAGAGAAAAAGAGCAAAATGATTATCTGATGAGTCTTTACAAATACTAAAGGAAAAAAAGAAAAGTGCAAGATAAAGGGGGAAGGGAATAAAAGGTATACTAAACTAAATGTATACTTCCAGAGATTAGCAAGGGGATATGGGGTTTTCTTAGAAGAGCAGTGCAAGGAACAAAACAAAACAAGAAAAACAAAGATTGTGAAATACAAGAGATTTCTTCAAAAAAATTAGAGATATCAAGTAAATGTTTTATGTATAAACATGTTTATGATAAACACAAAAAGTTGTAGGGACTTAACAGAAGTAAAAGAGATTAAGAAGAGGTATCAAGAAAACAGAGAAGAACAGCACAAGAGAGATTTTAACATTGTCAATATCCACAATAGTGTGATTAATGATCTAGAATCAAACATCTTGGAGTATAAAGTTATTTGTGCCTTAGAAAATATCACTAACAATAAGACTAGTGGAAGTGATGAAATTCCAGCTGAGTTATTTAAAATCTTGAATTATGTTCCTGGTAAAATACTGCACTTACTATACTAGTAAATTTGGATAACTCAACAATCGTAAATAAACTAGAATAGATCAGTTTATGTCACAATTGTAAAGAAAGGCAGTGTTAATGCATGTTCAAATTACTGAACATTTACACACATTTCACATGCCAAAAAGATTGTGCTTAAGAGTCTGCAAGCTAAGCTTCAGCAAGATGTAAATAAAAAATTACCAAAAGAGCAGGCATTTTTTAAGAGGTAGAGAAACTAAAGACACAATTGCCAATCTTTACTGTATTATGGAGAAGACATGGAAGCTCTAGAAAAATTAAATCTACTCCTGCTTCATTACTAAACTTAAGCTTTTGTATGTATTTCAACAGTTTGTGGCAATTCCTCAAAAAGACAGGAGTATTTCTTCTCTGATTCATTTCAGGAATCTATATGGAGACAATGAAGCAAATGTTTTAACTAAATAGGAAACAAGCAATTGGTTTAAGATTGGAAAAGGAATACAACAAAGCTGTAGGTTTTCATTTTATTTATTTAAATTAAATGCAGAATACATCATGTGAGATGCCAGATTGCATGTATCAAAAACTGGAATTAAGATTCCCAGAAGAAATATCAAGTCTTAGTTGTGCAGATGATACCACTCTGATGTCAGAAAATGAAGAAAATTTAAGAAGCCTCTTGATGAAGGTGAAAGAGGAGAGTAAAAATACTAGCTTGAAGCTTAACATTAAACAATACAAAAAATAATCTTAATTTCTTAACAACTGTCTCATTTTTTGACAAATAGAGGTAGAAGGAATGGAATCATTGTCAGATTTTTTGTTGTTGTTCCTGAGCTCAGACATCACTGCAGGTGACATCTGCAGCCATGAAAAGAAAATACACTGGCTCCTTACAAGGAAAACTATGGCAAGTCTTCATACTAAAAAGGGAGATATATCAGCTAAACAAAAAAAAAAGCCCATATAATCAAATTTATATTTGTTTGTTTGTTTTCCAGGAGCAATGCATGGATGTTACAGTTGGGTTAACATTGCAGAATAGATCATTTTTAATTGTGATTCTGGAGAAGACTTTTGAGAGTTCCTTGAACAAGAAGATCAAATCAGTAAATACTCTTTATTTATTTTCTCTAAAAATTAATTCAGACCACTGGAAGGTCAAATATTAAAAGTAAAGCTGAAATAGTTTGATCACATAATGACAAGACAGGACTCACTAGAAAGAATCCTGATGTTCAGCAAGATTGAAGGCAAAAAGAAAAAAAAAAGGATAAGATGGATAGATGGTGTCAAACAACATGAACTTAGACTTAAAGAGAGTAGAAAATACAAGAGATTAGTGCTCTATAAATCCATGGGGTCACAAAGAATCAGATATGAATAAACGGCTGAACAATAGCATATGTTCATCTATCTCACGTAGATTGTCAGAATTATTGGCACATCAATGCACAAAATAACTTCTAATAATTTTGATTTCATTTTCATTGGTGATGAATTGATCCTTTTCACTTTTAATACTAGTATTTTGTTTTACTTATTTCTTTTATATAATCAAATTATCCGGTGGTTTGCCTATTTTTTTCTAATAAAACCTGCTCCTAATTTTATTTCTTAGTGTGACAATTTTCTTACTTTCAGTTTTATTAATCTCTCCTTTTATTTTCAAGATATATAATTTGGTGTTTAATTGGGGATTTAAAAAAGATTGCCTCAAGTTTTTTTTTTTTCTTTTTTAATTGCATCTTCAATTACTCACATATTCCATTTGCTTTTTTGTCATTTATTAGTATAAACATTTAAAGGGATAAATTTTCACTAATTACTGCTTTTGTCTCATTCCTTTAATTTCAATGTGTTTTCTCATTGTTTTTATTCTTTTTAATGAAATTATCAGTTGTTTCCATAGTTTTTCTTTGACCCTCTCATTTTTTAGGTTTTGATTACTTAATTTCCAAATAATTTTGAATTGATATAGCCATGATATTAGTTGAATCTAATAAAATTTTTATTACATTATTATATGAAATGGATGTGTTAAATATTTTGCTTTTCTTCATTTGACTGTCAGGTTTTTATACTCTATACATAGCAAATTTTTGAATAGGTACCATGTGCAAAGGAGAAAGGCAGAAATTCTTTTTTATTCCCATTGAATGTCTTCTGGATATCTATTGTAGCTAACTTTCGAAAAAATTCCATTGCTCTCTTTGATTTCTTTCTTAAATATGTTATACCTAGATTTATCTAGTTGTAAGAGGAAAAAAGTTGAATCCATTAAAGCTTTGCATGTCATAAAGTGAAATACCATTGAGGTATAGAAGATGACTCAGGAAAGACTCTTGTTAAATACGCGTTATACATAAATGCAACAAAAATAGAGGTGAAGTGGTTAGGATTAAAAAATAAATAAATAAAATCATCCAAATCAGTAACAGGGTTTAGTAGAGAAATGAGTGATGGGTGTTTTTAGACAGTGTTTTTTCAGTGTATTAGTGTTCTTTTTATTTACATTATTGTAGTTATTGTGTATGCAGCTTTCTAGCCCCTATTTATTTCATTCTGAATCAATCCATGTTTATCTCTTCTAAGTGTGTAAATTGATGTTGAAAGTATTACCAATTTTATTGTATTGGTATTGCCCAGTCAGAAGCATTTATATTGCTCTTTAGTTCATTAAGGAGTACTTTGTAATTAAATGCTGTTAATTGAATACAAATTTTTGTATGATTCGATAAGTTGATCCCCAGATATTTTACATTTTGTACTTATTTGGAATGATATATCCATTTTGGGGTTTTGTTATTATTGTACAGAAATGCTGCTGATTTTTGAGGATTTTTTTTCTAGCCTGCAACTTTGTTTAAAGCTGGATTATTTTTATTTCTTCCTTATGCATCTTTATGTCTTTACTTTCTTTTGTCTTATTGCTCTTACTAATATTCCCAGAATTATATGTTAATAATAGGGAGAGTGAGAATTCATGTTTCATGCCTCTATTTGTTTTTTTTTTTTGTTTTTTTTAATTTTTATTTTATTTGCATAACATATGTGTGGGTAATTGTTCAACAATAACCCTTACATAGCTTTCCGTTACAAATTTTTCCCCCCAACTCCCCACCCCTCCCCTAGATGGCAGGATATCCACTACATGTTAATTATGTTAAAATATTGGCAAATCGAATATATGTATACATATTTCCAAACTTGTCATTGTTGTGCAAGAAAAATCTTGTCTACACAAACGATATATCAGATAAAGGAAACACAATGTAAGCAAACATCAATCAAGGAGTATGAGAATGTTATGTTGTGGTCCACATTTCACATCCCTCTCTCTGGGTGTATATGGCTTTCTTCAGTGAACAATTGGAGGTGGTTTGAAACATTTCATTGTTGAAGAGAGCCATGTCCATCAGAATTGATCGTCATATAGTACTGTTGTTGCCGTGTATAATGATCTCCTGGTTCTGCTCATTTCACTCAGCATCAGTTCATGTAAGTCTCTCCAGGCCTCTCTGAAATCATCTTGCTGGTCATTTCTTACAGAACAATAATATTCCATAATATTCATATACCATAATTTATTCAGCCATTCTCCAATTGAAGGGCATCTATTCAATTTCCAGTTTCTAGCCAC
>JAJPUD010011893.1:0-25031 GCA_023553655.1 Myrmecobius fasciatus
CACAACACAGCATTTTAACACTTTCTGTGAAAATTTCCATGCATTTTTGTTGTCCTTCTTAGGTTGTTTTTTTTTCTTTTTCTCTTTCTAGATCTGATGTTTCTTTTGCAGTAAGATAACTATATAGGTATGTATACAAGTATTGTATTTGTCATATAATTTATCCTATTTAGCATGTATTAGATTACCTCTCATCTAGGGGTGGGGGTGGGGGGAAGGAGAGGAAAAGCTTGGGAAAAAAAGTTTTTGCAAAGGTCAATGTAGAAAAATCACTCATATATTTTGTAAATAAAAAGCTTTTAATAAAAAAAAAAGAGTTTCAAGAGAATTAATGAAAAAACAAGGCTGATGATGGACTTGCTGTACCAGATCTAAAACTATATTACCAAGCAGTGGTCATCAAAAATATTTGGCACTGGCTAAGAAATAGAGTAGTTGATCAATGGAATAGGATAGAATCACAAGTCAAACTAGGCAATAACTATGGCAAATTAGTCTTTGATAAACCCAAAGACCCCAGCTTCTGGGATAAGTACTCGCTATTTGACAAAATGCTGGGAAAATTGGAAACTAATGTGGAAGAAATTAGGGCTTGACCCACATCTAACACCACATACTAAGATAAGATCTAAATGGGTTCATGATCTGGATATAAAGAGTGACACTATAAGTAAATTAGAGGAACATAATGTAGTTTACCTCTCAGACCTATGGAGATGGAATAAATTTATGTCCAAAGAAGAATTGGATCTCCTAATTGAAAACCAGATAGATAACTTTGACTATATTAAGTTAAAAAGTTTTTGTACAAACAAAACCAATGCAGTCAAGATTAGGAGGGAAGCAATAAATTGGGAAATCATCTTTACATTTAAGGGTTCTGATAAAGGTCTCATCTATAAAATATATAGAGAATAGTCTCATATTTATCAAAATTCAAGCCATTCTCCAATCTATAAATGGTCAAAGGATATGAACAGACAATTTTCAGAGGATGAAATTAAAACTATTTCTAGTGATATAAAAAGGTGCTCCAAATCACTATTGATCAGAGAAATGCAAATCAAGACACCCCTGAGGTACCACTACACACCTGTCAGATTGGCTAAAATGACAGGAAAAGTTAATGATGAATGTTGAAGGGGATGTGGGAAGGCTGGGACACTGATACATTGTTGGTGGAACTGTGAACGGATACAGCCATTCTGGAGAGCAATTTGGAACTATGCTAAAAAAGTTATCAAACTGTGCATACCCTTTGACCCAAAAGCATTTCTATTGGGCTTATATCCCAAAGAAATCATAAAGGAAGGAAAGGGCCCCACATGTTAAAGAATGTTTGTGGCAGCCCTTTCTGTAGTGGCTAGAAACTGGAAACTGAATAGATGCCCATCAATTGGAGAATGGCTGGACAAATTATGGTATATGAATATTATGGAACATTATTGTTCTGTAGGAAACGACCAGCAGGATGATTTCAGAGTGGCCTGGAGAGACTTGCATGAACTGATGCTGAGTGAAATGAGCAGAACCAGGAGATCATTATACACAGTAACAAAAATACTATATGACGATCAATTCTGATGGACATAGTTCTCTTCAACAATGAAATGTTTCACACCACTTCCAATTGTTCAGTGAAGAAAACCATATACACCCAGAGAGAGGGATGTGAAATGCGGACCACAACATAACATTCTCATACTTTTGATTGATGTTTGCTTATATTGTGTTTCCTTTATCTGATATGTCTTCTGTTTAGATATGATTTTTCTTGCACAACAATGATAAGTTTGGAAATATGTATACATATATTAGATTTGCCAAATATTTTAACATAATTAACATGTAGTGTATATCCTGCCATCTAGGGGAGAGGTGGGGAGTTGTGGGGAAAAACCTGTAACAGAAATCCATGTAAGGGTTAATGTTGAAAAATTACCCATACATATATTTTACAAATAAAATAAAATTAAAAAAAAGAAAATGTATAGGTCCATAAAAGGATCCCTGTTCAAAGTTGCATAAAACCTCTAAGCTTGAGACATTATACCTTCCATACTGGAAGCAGTGCCATGTTTTAACAAAGATTTAAAAGTCACATAACAGCCTGTGAAAAATAAATAAGCAACAGAAAAAGATTCTGATTATAGAAAGTTACTTTGATAAGATCAAAACACACACATGCAGAAAAAGACAACAAAGTCCAAACTCCAATAACCAAAGCCTCTAAGAAAAGAATTGGTTTCATTCATTGGTTTCAATAAATTTTGAAAATCAAATAAGAGATTGAGAGGGAAAATGGGAAGAGAAATGATAGTGGTGCAAAAGGAAATACAAAAACCTAATAAGGAGAAGAAAGTCTTAAAAAAACAAAATTGGCCAAATGGGAAAGGGGATATAAAAGCTCACTGAGAAAAATAATTCCTTAAAAATCAAAATTGAGCAAATGGAAGCTAAATGGTGTTCTTAGAAATCAAGAAAATTAAAACAAAATCAAAAGAATAAAAAAATAGAAAATAATGTGAAATATCTCATTAGAAAAACAAATGAATTGGAAAATAGATCCAGGATCCAGACAATTATCGGTTTGTCAGAAAGCCATAATTTAAAAAAAAAAAGAGCCTAGACATCATTTTTCAAGAGATTATCAAGGAAAACCCACCTGATGTTCTAGAACCAGATGGTAAAATAGAAATGCAATGAATTTCGGAACTCCCAGGTCAAGGAGAAAATATTGCAAACATCTAGAAAGAAACAATTTAAGTAATAATGGAGCCATAGTCTGGATAACACAAAATTTAGTAGCTTCTATATTAAAGGATCAGAAGGCTTAGAGTATGATATTAGAAAGGGCAAAGGAGCTAGGATTACAATCAAGAGTCACTTACCCAGAAAAATTGAGTATAATATTTCAGGGGAAAAGGTGGAAATTCAATGAAAAAGAATTTTTGAGAATTCATGAACTGAATTAAAAATGTGATTTTTAAATACAGATGCATAAAGAAATAATCAGAAAGGTGAAATTATAAGGAACTTAATAGGGCTTACTTGTTTACATCCCTACATAGGAAAATATTATTTGCAACTATAAGAATTTTCTTATTATTATGGCAATTAAAAGGAGTAGATATAGAAAGATGGCATGGGTGTGAGTTGAATATGAAGGATAATGTCTAAAAAATAAAAAAGGTGTGAGAGAGAAATGTACTGGGAGAAAGGGGAAAGAGAAAGGTGGAATTAGAGAAATCTGTCATAAACGAGGCAAGAAAAAACTGTAACAGAAGAAGAGAAAAGGAGAAAGGAAGGGGGAGTGAGTAAACCTTACTTACATCATAATTGGCTGAAAGAAGAAATAATATATATATTCAGTATGGGTATAGAAATCTATCTTAGTGTGCAGGAAAGTAATAGGGGCATGAGATATGAGAAGGGGATAGAGTGATAGAAGAGAGGGAATATTGGGAGAGAGGATAGTCAGAAGTAAAACATTTTTGAGGAGGGAAAGGGTAAGAAAAAAGAATAGAATAACCAGAAGAAAATACAATTACCAATAGTAATTGTGAAAAGAATTTTGAAGCAAGTTTCTTTTGAGGAAGGTCTCATTTCTAAAATGTAGAGCAAACTGAGTCAAATTTATTAAAAAAAAGATTCCCCAAATAATAAGTGACCAAAAGATATGAACTATGCCCAAAAAGCTATTAAATCATGCATATCCTTTAACCTAACAATACTACTAGTAGGCATAATTGCCAAAAGATATTTTTTTCAATGAGGGGAAAGAACTTATATGTACAAAAATACTTATAGCAGCTCTTTTCTCAGGGCAAAGAATTATAAAATGAGGAAATGCCTATCAATTGGGGAATGGCTGAATAAATTGTGGTATGTGATTATGATGGAATAATATTGTTTTATAAAATATATGAGCAGAATTAATGGGAATGTAATAAGGAGGAATAGGATGGGAGGAGAGAATAAAGGAAGTATCCTTGGAAGAAGGGGTAAGTTAAGTAATAAGAGGGCAAGATAGCAGGTAGCAGTAAACTAGAAAAGTATAAAGGGATAAGAAATAAAAGTTACATATAATATTAACACAAAGATTAGGAGAAAAATTTATCATGTAAAAAACAGGAGCAATAAAGCTAAAATGGATTTAATCAAAAGCGAAAGTTTCCCCATTGTGTAGGGAAACTACACGTCAGCCATATTATTTAATATTGTTTTATACTATGTAAAATAACTAGATGATATAAGGTTGGAAGGTTGCTGTGATGTAGGAAATGATGAGTTGGTGGATTCAGAAAAATTTTGGAAAGACATTTTATCTATGTTCAAAGAAAAGAGAACAATCAGATTATGGTCTTATATAGATTCATATGAATGTATATACATATATATGTTTATAGATATGTATGTACATTTTATGTGTCTCACTATACACATACATATATATATATGTATATGTATACATACCATACCCCTAATCTTTATAATTTAACTGTTCTTTCCAAAACCACAGAATCTCTGACATAATAAGATTTAGAAAAGCTCATATAATTCTTTTTTTTTAAAGCTTTTTATTTGCAAAAATATGCATAGGTAATTTTTCAACATTGACCCGTGCAAAGCTTTCTGTTACAAATTTCCCCCCCCCTAATCCCCACCCCTCCCCTAGAGGGCAGGAAGTCTAATACATATTAATTATGTTAAAATATTTGACAGATCTAATATGTGTATATATATATTTATACAGTTATCTTGCTGTACAGGGGAAAAAAAACCTGAGAAGGAAAACACAATGCAAGCAAACATCAATAGAGAGCATGAAAATGTTATGTTGTGGTCCACATTTCATATCCCTCTCTCTGTGTGTATATGGCTTTCTTCAGTAAACAATCGGAACTGGTTTGAAACATTTCATTGTTGAAGAGAGCCATGTCCATCAGAATTCATCATCATATATGTTGTTGTTGCCGTGTATAATTATCTCCTGGTTCTGCTCATTTCACTCAGCATCAGTTCATTCAAGTCTCTCCAGGCCACTCTGAAATCATCCTGCTGGTCGTTTCTCACAGAACAATAATATTCCATAATATTCATATACCATAATTTATTCAGCCACTCTCCAATTGATGGGCATCCATTCAGTTTCCAGTTTCTAGCCACTACAAAAAGGGCTGCCACAAACATTCTTGCACATGTGTGGCCCTTTCCTCCCTTTAAGATCTTTTTGGGATATAAGCCCAATGGAAACACTGCTGGGTCAAAGGGTATGCACAGTTTGATAACTTTTTGAAAGGTCACATAATTCTAAACCAGGCTAAATATTTCTTAGAACTGAATATTTCATCCCTTGTTTCCATACCTTTCTTGTTCCCTATGAGTGAATGCATTTCCTTCAAATGTGAGCCTGTTGTAATCTTTATTATCCTTTAAAGTTCATCTCAGATGTTAGTCTAGTGTTCTCTCTTCAAGTTATTATCTACCTATTTCTGTATTTATTTTAAACACCTTACAAGTAAGGTCCTTAAAGGGAAAATATATTTTTATATTTTCTTTCTACTTTGAACACCTAGACTAATGTTATTCAAATAATGCATAATGCATTTTTATGAAATGCAGTGATATTGGGGGTGCCTTTGAGCTATTATTTCTTTAGAGAAATGTAAGTGCAGGAAAGACAAGATACAGGCATAAGAGGCTTTCTCCCCTTTTCCCTCCCCACAAAGAGACAAATACCCTCCTATCTACTGCCTTCCAACATATCAAAGAACACTGATTAAAAGTCCTCATCAATGTTTGCAAACTTCTGTTCCAGGAGCCTGTGCTCCTGATTGATGACTACATTTCTCTGACAACAATGTCAGGAAAGCCCCAAACATTCTTCATTTTCTACAGTATTTTCTTCGTGCAGAAAAGTCTATAGTCTCAAAAATCACACTGCGGCTAGACATAGATTCTTTTTTACTTCTCTTCTTTCCAGTTTTGGAACCAGGAACCATGCTCAAATCAGCTCTGCTATTGCTCTTGACTGACATGTGTCAAATTACTCCCCAGTGATCCTACTCCATAATTTCCCCAACTGAAGTCCCTTTCCCTAGCCACCACTCACCTTTGTATATATTGTACTCAACCCCCATTAGAACTTAAGGTCCTTAAGGACAGTGAGAGTGAGCATGTGTGTGGGAGGAGGGGTATGCATATAAACAAAATGATTATGCTGACTAGGTGATGGTTGGGGATATTTCAAAGCAAACTGGAAACAGGTTCCTTAAGAACTTTCCACATTCTCATTAAAATGGTAAATTTTCAAACTATTTGAAAGGTGCTTGGTTTTACAGTCACCCCTTTTATTTTAAGGATAATCCGGATCTTTGTTACTGGATTTCTTTTTAAAAAAATCACCTCTACTCATCTTTTCAGATTATGGTCTCTCTTTTGCAGAGCACATCATTTCTAATAAATTCATCAAGTCAACAATGCATTTGATGAACAATTTTCAACTGATGAATGTTCTAGGTTTTTATATGAGGATTGCTTGTATTTCTTCCTATAAAGACTGAAGGCAGTGGCAGTATGCATCAATCAACCCTAAATACTGAAAATCAGTACACATTTAGGCATGATTGAGAATTCTTAGAACAATTGACTGACAAGTTGTTTCCTATGGGATATCTCCTGAACAAACTAGTGTGGTCCTAAGAGGACAAAATCACTTTCTTTTCTGATTATATTGAGAAAGCATTTCTTCTAGAACACTGATTTGTCACTCCTTTTTGTCCCATTGGTTCATCAAGTGAATATCCATTTTTCTCAAATTCTAAATTTCAGAAAACTTGAAGTATTAAATTGAATTCTCCAATAACCCAATATCTTTGTTGAGATATATAGGCAATTATCTATTGAGTGATTGGAAATAAAATTATATAGACCACATTTAGTGACAAAACAGTAGAGAATAATCTGCTTATTTAGCTTTGGGTTTTGTAGTGAACTGAGGAAAGTGATGTTAATGTTTTTTTTCAAGAATTTGGATAAACAGCTTTTGAAACCATATTTTGGCTAACTAATCCCCCATTATAATATGAGAGATAGCATTTAGGGAAGTTATTGCATTGATTATACAGCAAAATTTCAATGAGTCAGTCAGTCAATAAGCATTTATTAAATACTTCCTATGTGCCAGAAACAATACTAAGTTCTAGGGATATAAAGACAAGATAGTCCATGCTTTCTAGGAGCTCACAACATGAAACAACTATATGCAAATAATATATATATATAGGATAAATTGGAAATAATCAGTAGAAAGAAGATATTAGCATTAAAGCAGAATCAGAAAAGGTTTCTGGTAGAAGATAAAATTTTAACTGGACCTTGAAGGAAACCAGGGAATCTAGGAGTATTCCCTGCATGGGGAATAGCAAGGAAAAATTTGCAAAGTTTAAAGTCTCTTGTGTAAAGAAGAACAAGGAGTTCACAGTTATTGGATTACAGAATACACAGAGGGGAGAAAGGTATAAAATTTGAAAGATAGAAAAGGGTCAGGTAGAATAGGTCTTTGAATACCAGACAGAAGCTTTTATATTTGTTCCTGAATGTTATAGAAATTTCCTAGAGTTTATTAAAGGGGAGAAGGGCATTGTTGTTAAACTTTAGGAAAACAATTTGATAGCTGAGTTGCAGATGGACTGAAGTGAGAAGAAATTTAAGACAGAGAGGTTAACCAATAGTTTATTTCAATGGTATATTGTAGTAGGCTATGGTAAATAATCTTGCATTGGGATAATGTCAGCGTTTGAGGTTGTAGAAGGTATATATAAAGGAGATTTGAAAAAGGTCAAATTAATAGAACTTGACAACAATTGAATATAGGACTGGGAGAGGGAGGAGTCAAGGATGATTCCTATGTTACTAGTTTGTGTGACAGGGAGAGTAATGGTGCCTTAGACAATAATATGGAAATTTGGAACTGTGAAGGATTTGGGGAGGGGAAATAATGGATTAAGTTTTGGTCAAATTGAATTGAAAATGTCTATGTGATATCCAATTGATATGTTCTATAAGAATTTGCAGATGTGAATCAAGAGGTCAGGAGAGCTTAGTGCAAGATAAGTAGATTTAAAAGTGATCTGCATAGAATTAATAATTGAAGCCACAGGAGTTAATGAGGCCATCATATGAAATAATACAGAAGAATTGGACCTGGGATAGAGCCTGAGGGGACTTTGTGTGATTTGCACAAGGATGATGCAGTGGAGACAAAGAGTAGTGTAGTGGTCAAACAGATAAGAGGAATAGGATAGAATAGTGTCACAAAACATAGAAGGATAAAGATAAAAAGGAAAAAAAAAAGATGATCAACAGTGTCAAAAGTTAAGGAGAGATCAGCATAAGAAAAAAGCCATTGGATTTTCTTGAAATTGTTTTTAGTTTTGTTTTTGTTTTTGTTTTCCCTACATATTTGGCCACCCATTAGTCTCCTTTGTTGGATCATCATCCCCTCCTTAATTCCTCTAACTCTGGGTACATCTCATGGCTTTGTAGTAATTCCTCTTGACTTTATTTTTCTACATCCTTTCTCAATGAGCTCAGGAACTCCCATGTACTCAAATATCATCTCTATGCAGATTAGCACCACATTTTATTCAGCCCTAATCTCTTCCCTGAGTTCTAGCTGCACATCATTAAATGCCTTATGAATATTTTCAAATAGTTGTTGCAAATCTCAGACTCAACATGTCCAGAAAAGCCCCTGAAGCAGGGTTTGTTGTTCTAAGAGTCCTTCCATCTGAAACAGTCTAAATAATCAGAACCAAGAACTCCCTCTATTCCTTTACAAATTGCAGTGACCGTCAATATCAAGAATACTATAGTCATCTGTGGCAATAACTTGTTTCCTATGCCAGCATATATGTCTCTCATTTGGCTTGTAAATGAAAACCCCTATGGACAAGACTCTCCTTTTATACAAATATTATCCTTCTTTCTGTTCTTCCACATGATTCTATCTCCTAATTCTGTATCTTCCCACTGACTTTCTGAGCTACCTATTTGTCTCTGTATCCTGGCTTCCCTAACTTCACAACTCAGCTCAAATCCTGCCTTCTATGCACTTTTCTGCCCATCTAGTCCCCAAAGCTAGTAGTGTCTTTCCTCTGATATTACTTTTTATTATGTAAATATGCATTTATACAAGTATATACATATATCCCTACCTACATGCACAAATATGTACTGCAAATGTATATATATATATATATGTGCATATATATATATACATATTTGCATGCATATATGTTGTTATGGTTGTTATTTTTCATTTTTATTCAATTCTCTGTGACCCCATTTGAGGTATTCTTGGAAGAGGTACAGGAGTGGTTTGTTCTTTCCTTCTCCAGCTCATTTTACAGATGAGGAAATTGAGAAAAACAAGATTAAATGATTTATCCAAAGTCACACAGCTAATAAGTGTCTGAGACTAGATTTAATTCAAGAAGATGAGTCTTCCTGACTCCAAGCATAGCTCTTTGTCCACTGTATTTCATAGCTGATTCACACACACACACACACACACACACACACACACACACACACACACAGACACTGATTTTATATGTATTAATTTATAAATTATGTTCCTCTTGTGAGTTGCTTGAAGTCAAGAACAATGTTTAAATCTTTATTTGCATCTCTAATCCTTACCATAGTTTCTGACACATAATAAACCCTTAATAAGTGCTTGCTGACTGACTCTAAAACAGAATTCATTACATTTCTCATAATTTTTTCCCTAAAATTGCTACAATTATGCATCAGAAGATCAGATTTTCATAAAGGGCCAGATGTCAAATCCA
Organism: Myrmecobius fasciatus; assembly: GCA_023553655.1. NCBI lineage: Eukaryota > Metazoa > Chordata > Mammalia > Dasyuromorphia > Myrmecobiidae > Myrmecobius > Myrmecobius fasciatus. Next base: position 9,861 of record JAJPUD010011893.1, read on the forward strand.
TTTACTATTGTTATTAGCCTAAAATATCTTAGATAATTCAATCGATAAACTACATTGGAATAAGAGTTTCAGTACATACTGAACTTTTATTTATAACTGTCCAGATGTAGCATTTATCTATAAACAATTAAAAACTACACTTTCATAAATACACCATAATATATAAATATAATCTTTCAGTTATGTCAAATGAAAAGGTTACAAAATATAAAAATCTAACAGAAGAAATGAATTCATGTGTAAACTGGATGAGTTGTATGTTATCTTTGTTTTCCTATATGTTACTAGAGTTGGATCAACGATGCTTTCTGTAAATCTTTCAAAAATAAATAATATTTAGTTCAAATACAAATTAATTTATTGTATTCACTGTACATTAATCAACAGCATCAAATATAAAAGAATAACAGAATATTGATTTGTCCAAAGATTATTTCTACTTAAATTTCACTGAAAAGATGAGAACTTTAAAATAACCATGTCACTAAAAATTAGCACTTTAGGATTTGTAGCATTGTTAAAAAAAAAAAAAGGTCAAAGAAGGAACAACAAAAAAAGCTGTGAGACAGGTAGTGTGAATATTCTCAAGTGAGTAGAGTTATCCAGCTGGGAAGCAGAAAATCTGGATTTTGAACTTGACTCTCCTGAGTTTACAACTGTGCTCATTTTACTGACTCAAAAAAATAGATGAAAAGGGACAAGGAATTTACTTGTTCTGGGTTTTGGATCTTTATCAACACTAATTATTTTCTGAAGATCATTAAAAATTATTATAATGCCAACAGAAACTTTATATATTACATAAACTCTGCCATTTTCCTGCACCAATGCCAAGGATCCTGTCCCATCAGTTGCAAACAGGTGCACAAAGCATTTCTGATTGTTTACTCTTCTAACTTTAAAGCAGCCAAGTGGGAAGAAATAAGATCCCACTGTGATTATTGAACATTTCAGCATTCAGACCATAGGCTTGCTGATAGTTTTGAGTGCCTTACATTGGAAGCTTATTGGCATTTAAAAACTCTAAGAAAAGAGAGAGGAGAAAAGCAATAAATGTAGAATAGTTGGATAATCAGATCTTAGAATATTTTACATTTATCTTGCACAGTTCAGTTTTTCCAAATGATTTGAAATTGATGTTTTATTTTATCACAACAATTATGATGCAGGAAATTGTTTATCCCCATTTTACAGATAACTCATGGGTTCTCATTGGAAAGGGAAATGAAGATACTAACAATTGCTTTTATCATTTTTTTAAAAACAACAAGAAATATCATTCCATGGGATATTCATTAATTTCCCCTTACAGTGCTCATAATAAATATTTGCAAAAAGACCTTGATGAATATAATTATAGCCTATGTGTTGTATCTGTTGTAGAGAATTAAGAGGAAAAGAAATTTTATCACAAACCGTCAAATTAAATCTATGCTTCAGTTTTTTGGTAAGTGAAAACTAAAAGGAAATACAGGGAAGTATGGGAAAAGGGGGGGTAGGAGAATTAAAAATTTTGTTTGTGAATAAGGAATAAGAGAGGTCAGTCTTACAGAACTGGAGAAGCTTTATGTCTATTTATTATTAAGGTTACATTTTTTTCAGGGAAAGAATTAGGAGAAAAATAACCACAAAAAGCACCAAATTATATCATAAAAATAAATTTAATCAATTAATTTTAACACATGGAAAGTGTTGACTTGAAAGTCGTTACTGAATCAACTTTCTTATAAATCAGTAGAAAACCAACTTGTTGAAACAAAGATGGAAATTTGTGTAAAATTCAAAGAATAAAAGTAAGAAAATTTTGGCGATTTTGTAATTAATCTTTCTCCTATGATCTCCTGTTGTTTATTAATATTATTGTACTTTATTGGTTAGGTAGAAAATGGATATATTTTATTAATTGAACATTGTGTCCCAGGATATAGCACATAGAAAAATATATCCTTCTGTTCCCATGAAAAATTCTTGTTTATTAAGATGATCTTTATATAGAGCACCAGCCCTGAAGTCAGGAGGACCTCAGTTCAAATCTGGTCTCAGACACTTAACACTTCCTAGCTGTGTGACCCTGGGCAAGTCACTTAACCCCAATTACCTCAGCTAAACAACAACAACAACAACAACAACAACAACAAAAGAACACCTTTAAAGCTTCTGGTTGCCAAGATGGCAGGGTAAGAAGTAAATTGTTGTAACTCTCCCATATTCACTTGTGAATATCCACAAAATAGTGTTTTCAAAGAAGTTCTGGAATAACAGAACCAGCAAAAAGATGGGGTAAAACAGTCTTAGAGTATCACTTTTGCCAGCAAAATCTCTTATTTGGACAAAAGGTGAGCACAGTCTAGGACAAGAAGAGTTGCAGCAAGTCTCACCTCAGCAAGCCAGATGGAGATGCTGAGTGCACTGCAATAGAGCAGGCAAACACGGAGACCAGGATTCTGGATGTGCCTCGGAATAACCAGGGGAAGGAGCAGACTCCAGCTGAGAACTGCCACATGCTTCTGCATAGACCTGGGCAAACAGTAAACCTCCAGTGGCCGGATTTCTACTGTCTCCAGAGCAACCCAGGCAAACAATTAAATGTCAAGCCTACAGTACCTAAGCAAATATACCCCATGCACCCTAGTATGGCCCCTGCAAACAGGCAGCCTTCAGTGACCAAAGCACCACGCACTTCAGTGTGGCTCAGGAAAACACAGACACAGACCAACAGCCTTAGCACACCCTAGATGCTCATAGGGAACCACAGGTAAGCTCCAGGTAAGTTCTCAGACTCCCATGACTTCTAGCAGCCCCCAAAACTCTCCATCCCACCTCCCGGGTACAGCACTAAATATGAAGGCCCCCTGTGGACCTCAGGGCAACATTAATACAACACCAAGAACCTACGACCCCTAGCACAAGAAGCCTGAGACAGTGTCCTTCCACCCTGGGAGCAGAGATCAATTAAAAAAAAATCAAAAACAAACAAAAAGATTATGTTCATAGAAATTTTAAAAAATTATTTCAAAATAGAAAAAAAAGAAAAAGAAAAAAATTGCCATGTGCACAGAACATCAGACTATTCAAAATATAAGACAATAAATTTCCATTTCAGGAAAGTCTATGTAACCAATATTACACATTCTATTATATTTTTCTTGCTCCCTTTAGGGATTTATTTTGTTCTCTGCTGTGCACTTTTTACTTCATTCTTGTTTTCCCCTTGTTTCCCCCATATCCCAAGAAGGCTACAATTAAGCAGGGATATATTTGTATATTCCTACATATATATACATGTACATATAAATATCTATAATCATACACATCTATACACATGTACATTCACATACATCTTTATAAGGCCATACGATACTTGTTTGTTCTGTTTCTATGAAGGTGGATAACATCATCCTTCATATATCTAAGTCTTTCTTTATCTTTTTAAATTCCCTGAAATCATTTCCTACTCCATAGGCAATATTCCAACCTTATATTATCTATTTTAAATAGTCAAAAACAATATTGACTAATATGGGTAACATATAATATAATTTTCCTATTTTCCTTTTTTCATTAAATCTGTTTTAACTTTAAGACCAATGAGTAGACCAAAAGTAGGGTTAGTAATCGTTGGTCTAAGATAATGTCAAAATTAAGATTCAATCAAGAGACAAGTCTACGTTATATGTCAGCCATATTATTTTAGATGCATGTCTATGTATGTGTAGATGCATATGTATATATATATATATGTATAAATGCATGTGTGTATTTAAATATATGTATGTGGGGTATATGTATGAGTGTGGATATATATGCATGTATATGCATACATATATACATATATATATTACATATAAATATATTCATGCTTTATTGTAGTGTGTTTGGGGGAGGTGAGGGGAATGAAAGGGGGAAAAAAGAATAAAGTAAAAAGTTTTCAGGAAAGAACAAAAAACACCTACAAGAAAGCAAAGAAAAATATGTCTTCTATTATTATATTTTCATTCTTGAAATAGAAATTTATTCTTACATATTTTGGATCCTCCCTAATATTCTGCTGAGCACATAATACTATTTTGTTTTTTCTTTCATTTTCATTTCATTTTTTTCTATCTTTTTCTATTTTGTTTTTTTATTGTGTATTTAATTTTAAATAAATAAATATTAAACATTTAAAAACGGAAAGAATAGTAACACCTTTCCACTTAGAAGCTTGGATTTTTTGTTTGTTTGTTTGTTTAATTCGTCTTTTTTGTTTGTTTTTATACAACAATAATTTAGGGATAGAGTCAAGGGATTACATTCTATTTCCCCATAAAAAAAAATCAACTAATGCAGAGGCCCATCTCATAGAGTATATAACATTGTGTCCCTTTTGTTATTATCCTTCTTGCTGAGAGAACAAATGTATGTAATTGCTATTTGTTCCATGAGACCAATATGGGACAATCAAATCCTTCAGAATTTAGCTCTCATTTAGATATTTTAAAATTTATGTAATTTTATAAATTAGATTTATTTTTCATCCTAATTGTTTTACTCTGTACGCATTCATATTTTCCTCCTATTTTTCTCTGAAATATTCGTATTCAACATTTTTACTATCTATTAATATTTCATAGTTTTCATATACCCCCAGTCATTTTCCCAAAGGATATGTCCTTTTTAAAAAAAAAACAATTTTAACAATAAAAGAATTGCTAGGAAAATATGGCACATGTCAGACCTTTGTGGTGTTGCTAAATCTTTTTAGAAAGTTAATGGAGGAACAATCTTAAGCCAGAGGTCTCAAGGTTTAAGCACCAGAAAAGAAGAGCTTCTTTAAAGAAGCTCCATTATATTTCTATTATGGCTTAATCTTTGAAGATAGTAAGGCTTTGGAAATTCATTCCTAAAATGTAATTTTTAAATGTATTTAGCAACATTAAGCATCCTCATCAAATTGGAATATTGTAGAACCATTTCTCTCTAGGTCACTTTCTCATGGCCATTTTGATGCCTAGGAAGGCAAACAAGCTAGTTTAATTAGGTAATTAGTTTTCTGATTGTGGAATGGCTTCTGTTTATATTAAAACTTGGCAGAAATGTGCTAATTGCCAATTAAAGGCAACTGAGCAAATGGACTAATTCCATGGCAAAAATAGGCACAAATAAGTACCAAAAATAAATTAACTCTTCCTACCTATTCCCCAACCCATCAAACAGAGCAGATGTAACAGACAGCTTGCTATAATCATCCATGAAGTTTTTGCCAAGAGGGCTACCAACAAGAAAAGAAAAAAGAATTTTAAAAAATCTTGATTTCAGTAGTACATAGAAAAAAAAAGAATTTTGAAGTGAACTGCATGGAAAATTATGTTTCTGTTTCTTCAAGTAACAAGTAACACATGTATATAAGCTGGTCTCTGTGCTATAGAGAAAGGTCAAAGGCCAGAGGAGCATTACTTCATTTTTCAGGTTTTCAGTGAATTTTAGTGAATAGCAAATTAAAAGTTCTTAAGGAAAAGGAGAATTGATTCAAGGAGGAAGCAAAGAACTTCTTTGAAGCTGTCAATTTCAAATCCAAAAGAGGATAACATAAAGGGATCATAAACTGTGTCCAGGAAGTTGGAAGTGAAAGGCTGAAACACAGAGAAGGAATGGAACAAGAAAGATCACAAAATATTTTGAAGTAACATGCTTGAATTTCTTTACAGAGAAGTAGGACTTGTATCCTCTTAAGGAAAAAAAAAAACAGATATTTATGCTCCAGGTTGTCATCAAGCAAGATACTCAATAATGGTTAGAGGAAAATGGTAGAAACAATTATGATGAGCAGTTTCTTGCTAAGTTTGATAGAAGAAACCATTTGTTGATGACAGAAAAAGGAAAGAGGTCTGCATTGTGATGAAAAAGAGGAAACAAAAGGAAGCAAAAATAAGTAGTGGTGGTTGATGACTCCGCTCTAAGAGTACTGAGAAAGCTATTTATCAACTAGCTAACAAAAAACATCTGCTATGATCTGCTGACATGATCTACTTAACAGAGAGCCTCCTGAGACCTATCAAACCTGATGTCCACTTTCTAATACTGATGATTTGCCAGAAGGTAAAATAAACAAACAAAAGTAGAAAGAATTGCTAAAGGTTGTGAAGTCCTAGGGAAAAAAACTAGAGACCTTAGGGACACTTTTTTTTTTTGCATCACTTCTGATGATTGAATGTGGAGGATCTAGAGGAAAAATGTAAATATATGAAGTGAACAGCTACCTAAGAAGATAACTTATGAGAGGAGGGTCAGGATTTCTGCACTATGGCTCATAGGAAGAATGGACTTTTGAACAGAAATGGATTGTACCCAAGAAAGACCTTTTACTTGCTTTAGTCAAAGAGAAGCTAAGATGTGGAACCACACAGTTAAAGACAGGAATAAAGAGAGAAGATAGATGCTGACAACAGCTCAGCTGACTTTTAGTCCTCTTGTTGAATAAGGAATAATGTTTCACAGATGGTAGAGAACAAAGAAGGGTTATAGAAACTGGTCTATGTCAATTTGGCAAATAGAAAGAAATGAAAGTTAATGAGCTGACTGCTATTACTTACTAAGCTAACTGTGTGAACAAAAGAAGTGTAGTTAGCCTGAAGACAGACAGAACAAGCCAAGATAATCCCAGGTAAGAAAGAGCAGTTTTGATCAAAACTATTGAAAAAAAAAAAAAAGAAGGAAAGTAAGATATAATGATCTTTCTCACTTCCATCAGTACTAAGATCTGGCACGAATCCAACAAAGTTAGTAAAATTTGGTATGTTTATATATACATACATACATATATCTATCTATGTATTGTAATAACAAGTATGTATATATATATTATTTATTTATATTATATATATGTGTGTGTGTGTGTGATTATGAACTAGCATGTATAACTAAAGAATCTACCACCATCCCAAAGACATATGAATATGCTTAAAGATTTTTGTTCATTTTAAAAATCTGTGCAGATGAGGTTTTTTGTCTGTTTAAATGCACTGGCTATTTGGAGGGAAATCCTGAGTCTTTCCATAGCAACTTTCTATAATAGCTTTCTGTAGCAGCTGCAAAGCCAAGATAACAAGGAAGTTTGAAATCATTTATCAGTCCCTGATTCTAACTATGTTGTGGGTGGGAGTTGAGTGAAAAAGATGGAGCTGACAGACTCAGAAAGAAAGGAAAGAGTTATAAGACCTCTAGAGGGTTGGGGTTTGTAAAATAGAGAAAAGGGAAAAGGAGAAAAGGGAAAAAAATTTCCTGTAGTTAGTTTGAAATTTATGAATTATTTGGATTTGATCTCCTAACTTTGAAAGTTAGTTCTTAGATTACAAAGTTTTAAGATTATAGTTTATAAAGCTGCCACATCTCCTCATATTTGGTCAAATTAGTTGATAAATTCATGGATTAAAATGATTTTTCAGAGTAAATAATTTCTTTCCACACAGAGACCAATGGTTGTCTGAATTCTGCTTTCAGATAACAAAAGTCCTCATGCTTTCTAAATGTTTTCTTTAGTTTTTATTTTATTAACCTATTATTATAAATACTTTACAGGAATCATTTCATTAAAATGGATTTGGGAGATTACAAATTTTAATTAAATGGAAATTGGGATTTCTTATAAATTTAATGAGATTTGCTCTATTGTTGGATATGTATCTATTTGGTGATAGTAGTAGAAACAATTATTTTCTTTTGTGGCATATTCAGTCTCTGTTATGGATATTAATTGATGGAAAAAAAATAGAGCCACAATTTTAGAACTGGGCTATGAACGTTCATGGCTGTGCTCTGTAAGGGGGAGTGAGGAGTAAAGTTAAGTTAGCCTATGTAGAATATCCAAGTACCTGGCTTAAACCTACTAATACATTTTTGGGTATAAAGTAAATTCTCCAATACTCCAATACTCCCTTTTTGTTTCTAAAGCTGGAAGAAATGTTTAAAGAAGTATTTAAATTACCTAAATAACTTAAAAATCCATTCAACTGGGCTATTGTAAAATTGATAAGATATATAATTTAATAGTTCATATTTTATCCCATGCTTATTTTATATTTAAGCTCTCTATATTCACAAATTTTTACCATTACAATTTGGCCAAATGTATAGTAAGTGCATAAAGGATTTTTTTTAACACTTGTTGGTGTGTGAAGTGCCATCAGTTTTGCATATGTAACTTGGAAATTAGGATCCTCTCTGAAGAATAAAAACTGTGCTAGGATTATTAATTAAGAAAATATATAAACCTGATCTCCTGCTACTTTTCAGACATCTTAAATTTTACTTCTCTCACTACCACCCCACCTTATATATTCTGTGACTCAGTTACACTGGCCTTTTAGCTGTTCCTTACACACAACAATCCATATCCCAATTCTGAACTTTGTTACTGCTTATGCTCCATGCTTAAAACTTTCTTCTTTCTCATCTCTGCCTCCTAGTTTCCTTCAAGTCTCAACAAAATTCATATTTCCTGCAAGAAATTATTCCTAATTCACTTTAACCTTAATGTCTTTCTTCTGATTCCAACTCCAATTTATCCTATTTATCCTATTATTTTGTCTACACGTATTTATTTTTTGTTGTCTCTCCCACTAGACTGGAGTTCCTTGAGAAAAGAGACTGTTGGTTTTTGTTGTTTGGTTTGGGATTTTTTTTGTTTTTTGTCTTTATTTTTTACCTTTCTTCATATTCCCAACCACTTACTTAACATGATGACTTGCAACAAATGTACATGCTCACCAATTTGATTTTAAAATTTTTGAACTAAGTAACTTTTGATGAAAAAGAAAAAAGAAGTCAAATACCTATGATGGATAGAAATAGTCCTAGAAACCAGAAAAATCTGGGTTCAAAACCTGCCTCTAACACATAATGGTAGTGTGATCTTCTGCAAATTGTTTACCTACTCAGTACCTTAGATAATTAGCTAAAGAGTACAAACTGTAGAGAAGTTGCAAATGTACAGTAGGGAAAGAGAATAAGCATTTCTAAAGCATATACTATATTTCAGACAAACACCTACTATATGCCAGCCTCTGGGTCTTTACAAATTTTATCTCATTTGATTCTCACAACAACCCTGAAAGTTAAATGCTATTAATTTTCCCATTTTATAATTGAATAAATTGATACAAACAAAAGTTAAGAACAAGAAATTATCAAAGGACAGATTTGAACTCAGTTTTTCCTGACTCCAGGCCTAGCAGTCTATCTACTATATATCTAGTCCTATGAGATAAAAGAAAAGGGGAAAAAATAAAATCACAAAACAGGTCCTTATCCCAAAAAAAACATACAATCCAAGGGAAAAAATTCTACTCCAACAAACGAGGCAGAACCAATTAGCATAATGACTGACAAGTAGTTGATACTTAATAAATTCTTTTTTGATTGATTATATATAGATATATATTCATATATACACATCTATCAACTTATCTATGTATATAAATATATGTGTATACACAAATATAGTACATATGGATGTGTGTGTGTGTGTATTGCCATGGGAGGTTGTGATAAATGGTATTATCTTATAATCATTTGATTTTACATTATGTTTGCTTGCTAGGAAGTTAGAGCACCTTTTCACATGGTTAGTTGATTGGTCAATAAAAATTTATTAAATCCCTTATATGTTCTAAGAACTGTGCTAAATGGTAGGGCTATGAACAAAAAAGAAGTTTATCCTTTCTGAAATTGTATATTCTTTTGAGTAGAGTGTGTGTGTTTTTATAGATGTCATAATTTCATATGATATGTTGACTTCAAATACTAGACTACAAAATATTTCTTTGCTTTCAATTTTAAAGATAATTCTTGGTGTTATACACAATGTGTTAAAAATCTTTACATAGCAAACCCCCTCAATTTTGACTTTTACCCTTTCTTATTTATTTAATTGATAAAAATGTTCATTTTCTTCATCAATGTGATAAATGCATTATTTCCTGTTCTTTTGAAAAATCATTTATGTTTTCAGATAAAGTAATCAAATCTGTAGTCACATTAAAAATGCTCTCACTATTGATTAGAAAAATACAAATCAAAACAATTCTGAGATACTATCTCATGCCAACTGGAAATTCTAAAGAAATAGTAATAGGAAATAGGAAAGAAAAAGAAAATGACAAATGGTGAAGGAGATATGGAAAAAAATGAAACATTAATACATTCTTGGTGGAGATTCAACTGAGTCAACCATATTATAGAACAATTTGGAAGGACTATAAAACCATGCATACTCTTTGACCTAGCAATGTCACCAGTAGGTCTATATTTCAAAAGTAATAAAAAGCAAAAAGGAAAAGGACCTATTGTGCAAAAATATTTATACCAGCTCTTTTCTATGGGCAAAGAATTGGAAATAGGGGGGAATAACCATTAATTGGGGAATAGCTCAACAAATTGTGGTTTGTGATTTATGATGGGAAATTATTGTGTTATAAGAAATGATGAGGAGGATAAAAAATCTTTTCTTTCTTTTATTTAAATGGATAATACAATTAGGGTATAATGTGTGTGAAAGATTTGTCTCCAAAATAGAGGTAGTAAGGTAGGAGTAGAGAACTAGAAAGGAACATTGAATTTCATTGCTCCCAAAGTTTTTGTTGTACTTGCTCGTGGTTATGATCCTCTCCGTCAGTTTTGACTAAATATGTTTAGGTATTGGATCTTTGTTATAAATATATATTTTTTATTTTGTTGCCATTGTAATTTTATTGATATAGGAATCAGCAAGGTAAGTAAACTCCATTTACCAATACATATCAATACCCTCACTTCAACTTAGAGTTTTAGACAGCTACCTATAGCACATAGAGCCTATAATAAAAGTGATTGATCTAATGTCAAACAACTTATGTGTATCAGAGGCAGGATTTAAAACCAGGTCTTCATGGCTTCAAGGTCATATTTTTTCCACTATGACATACTGTTTTGCTTTCACTAAATAGTTACTTCATTTTCTAGCTGTTATTTTTGGGTATGGGTAAAAAGATTAAGTTTTTCTAATACTAATCATTTGTAATCATTAGATTTTATTTTTGGAATTTCTGTTCAATTCTTTTTTCATATTTTTACATTCTATCCCCAGCACTAGACAATTTAAAAATCATTGCTCTTTTGTATTTTTGATACATAATTCTTATTTTACCTATATTTTTTCTGCATCGATTTTATTTATTTTCAGTTTAGTCTGGAGCCATGATTTTATAGATATAAGTAATTTCTAGTGAGGAAGCTTCCTACCCCAATGCATACTGTACTTGTCAGGTAGTTTTTAGTCCTAGAGATTTTCCTTAGACACAGAGCTTATTGTCTTCTAAATAATACAATTAGCAGAGTTAGAAGCAGAATTTTAAATCTAATTCTTTGTGTCTCTGAGGATGGCTCATTAAAACTGCACACAATATGCAAGCTCTCAGAGGTCTATTAGATGATATAACAGAGACAGTGCTGGACCTGGAAACATGAAGACACAAGATCAAATCATGATTGGACCTTCAGTATTGTATGACTCTGGACAATTCGTTTAATATCTTGCCTTCTAGCTTTTTCCTCCTTCTGTTTCTTCTCTGCTTTCTAGCTCCAAATCTATGATCCTATGAATTTTATCATGACTATCTCATTTTGTCAAATATTCTGTTTGCATTTTGGCTAGTTTTGTACTTAAATGTGTAAATAAATTTTAGGAAGAATGCCCATTTTGTCTCTATTTGCTCAACTCAATCAGAAATAGAAAAATGTCCATTTTTTTCTAGGCCTTCCTTGATTTTCACTGAACCTATGTTGTCTTGCATATATATATTTTACTCACCATAATGAATTAACATTTTTATTTATAAATGTTTATAATTTCTTGAAGGTTATTCCTTTTTTCTATTAGTTTATTCATATTCTTAATGTTCACATAATTACAGCAATTAAAATTATCATTTATATAGTTTGCAAAGTGTTTCACTTATGTCATTTATTCTTACAATAATCCTCTAAGATAGGTACTATTTTTATTTCCATTTTACAGATAAAAAACCAAGACTAAATACATAGTTGGCTATCCCAAGATCACACTGCCAATAAGCATCTGAGACAAATTCTAACTCAAATGTAACTGATCTCAGATCTATCTTTAAATTGCAATGAGTTGCCTTAATATATAGATGTTCAGATTGTTATTATTATTTACAGTTCTATATCGTGGTATTTTGATATTTTGGCAAAACATTTTTCACCTCAATTTTGTTATTTATTGTTAGTTTTCTCAAAATGTGATTATCATTTACAAATTGAGATATTTTAATTCCTTTTTTGAAAAACACTGATATATTTTCTTTGAGATGTTTTCATATCTTATGATTATCAGCATTTCTAAAATCATATCAAGTAGGAATGATAAGAATTTAAGCTTGTTTTTATTGAAAATATCATAATCTTGGTCTTCACATCAAAATACCAACAAAAAATCCATTGACGTTCTTTTTATAATTTCTGTGTGCTGTAGTAATATAATTCTGCTTGGCCAGGAGAACAAGAAACCTATGACCACTGAAGGTCCACATAAAAACTCAAGAAAGATAATCACTGCTACAGGAGGTTACTTCTTATAGAGTATAAGTAGACCTATTCTAATATCCCAGGAGATCATCACCTTATGAGAAATCATTGACCCCAATTTATGAGGAATAAGTTAGGTCATCCTACAGAATCTAAAGCTACCCCATTTGAATGGCAGAAGAACAATCCTTCCAAGTTCAGTCCTGAGTGGCAGAAGGTACTTGACTTGGAGTGGTCGTAGACTCTGGTTCAATCATTGCTAAGATAGAGCTTTCTTTGCAGATGTGTACTAAATATCCCTGGCTTAAATAAGCCCCCTACCTTCAATTATTTACAAATTATCCTATTCAGCAGTCATTCGAGATGTTGTCATTCAAAATCGTTAGCAAGAGCCACTGGAGTCACAATCAGGGAGCTAATTGCAGCAACAGACACTTCTGGTGGCTGGCTAAACTTTCGGGAGGTGATCATCCCTATCTGATGTTACTTCTAAACTAGTGAGTAGAGCCTGCAGTATGAGACCTCCAGTTGGGGTAAGAGAAAGCAGAGTAGGGAACTCATAATGTGACCTTTTGCTATTTGCTCTGAAAGGATTCCCATGTAGTAATTTCTCCTATTAATTCTATTTTCATTATAATTATTTCCCTTAATTTGGTACATTTCTTACTTTTTTTGTGATGGTAATGAATAAAATCAGGCTTAACACAAGATTTGCATTTGATCATCTTGCCAAAAATTCTTCCTATGGAGAATTTTTTTTTCCTCCACAACTTATTTTGGGAAATGAAACTCATCATTTTACAGGGTCCAGGTGGAAAACAATGAATTTTAGATTGTTAATTTAGAAGATAATCCATCCCCTTCCTTATGACACATCAAAATTCAGAAGTTAGACTATCCCCCATTCCCCAGATCTTTTGCATTTGGCAACTTGATAAAGAAAGAGAAATACATAGAAAAAAAAATCAGCTTCTAAGTCATTGGTGAACATTTATTAGATTCATTTTATGGAGAAGAAAAACTTGTACAAAAATCATTAATACAACAAAGAGAAAGGGGCTCAGATTTTTTTTTTAGTCTTGTCTGGCATGATGGTGCCTGGTTTGCTAAAACTTTTAGACTGTAGGGTGTTTATATTAATGGGTATGACTATAGAGGGTGCCTAGTATTTTCAAAAAGTTCCAGCATATCTGAAGGATATGGAGACCAGAAAGAAGGACAACGTCCTGGCTCTTGATTGAGTTCATGGATAAGTGGTTAGTGATGCATATTTTTTTCCCAGCTTTGAGAGTTTGAATCTAGGCACCTCTGTTGAACCAAAATACATTCATCTTAATCTTGGGAATGTCTTACATCCTCACATCATTTGTCACAGTTATGGTCAATATGGAAACCTTATTTTCCCTGCCCAGCAATTTCATATTCTGGATTATAGTAGACAAAGCCATGTGAATGCTAATAGGTTAAGTTCATTGATGGCATCTTTAGCATAACTTTATTGAAAGTGGTGTCAGTCATACCAGAAATCAGACCAGCTTCACCCACAATTAGGTGTTGCTGCTCCTGGACTCTTTATGCCTTAATTTCGAACTCTTATTTTTGCATATAATTAATCCCATGACAGTACTTAAACCTGCTCTCTGTCTCGACCTGAACAAAGTCTGAATTTCCATTTAAACAGCAAGAAACTCATAGACACATATGCTCTCACACAGTATACACATATACACACACATATATAGTCAGGAAAAATAACATTTCCTTGGCAATCAGGGACTTCTTACTGATGACCTTTTAAAGTAGTGTGAATATGACAAATATAGAAATATGTTTATAAGAATTGTACATGTTTATAATTAACATGTAGTGGATATCCTGCCATCTAGGGGAGGGGTGGGGAGTTGGGGGGAAAAATTTGTAACAGAAAGCTATGTAAGAATTGTACATGTTTAACCTATATCACATTGCTTTCTTTCTTGGGGAAAGGAGAGGGACAGGAAAAGAGGAGAACAATTTGCACAAAATTTGACAAAAATGAATGTTGGAAACTATCTTTTTGTGTATTTGAAAAAATAAAATATTATTGAGGGAAAAATTATAGTGTGGATACAATTGTCCAAATTGTACATAGGAAACAACAATGATTCTGCTCTAATTTAATAGCTACAGTGAATTCAAGAAAAAATTTTGGAAGGAATTTTGTTAATAATTCCCATACACTAAAGGATCCTAAAAGTCTCCTGTAATAACAAGGGTTTCTTATATTCCTTTGAAAACTACTCATTCATGTCCTCTGACAATTTTTATATGGGAGAATGCATCTTAATTTTATACATTTGAATTCATTCCTTTTATATCTTCGATAGAAAACCTTTTTCAGAGAACTTTGCTCCAAAGATTTTTTCCCTGGATTACTTGTACAAATAACCTTTCTTTTTCTCCTTGACTATCCTTGGTTTCTTCCTAGATTATCCATGTTTTTACCAGCAGGACAATTTCAGAGAGGCCTGGAGAGACTTACATGAACTGATGCTGAGTGAAATGAGAAGAGCCAGGAGATTATACACAGCAACAACAAGACTATATGATGATCAATTCTGATGGACATGG
>JAJPUD010011894.1:0-14089 GCA_023553655.1 Myrmecobius fasciatus
GAGTATCTAGTCCTACCTATACCACAATGGGAATTTGCTTTGAGGCAATTCTGATTTATATTAAAATGTTATTTTTCATATCAAACTAAAATAAAACTTTCAATTCAACTAATAAAATTAAATAATCATTATGTTTAAGTTATTTTGATGTCTTGAGGAAATGAAAAGAGGCATGAAACAGTCTCTGAAATCTTGATCCAAGAAAAGCAATTTCAGACCTTGTTCTAAATAGTATCCTTTTAAGAACTTGTAAAAAGATTATAATTTCCCCTTAAATCTTCTCTTTGCCTAGCTAACTTCTCTTTCAATCAAGACCTTGCAGTAAAGGTCCATGTAGCATGGCATTCATTTTTGTAATTCTCTTAATTATGGCCTAGATTCAATTTGCATTGTTTTTGTCCTTCCCAAAATATGAGGCACAAAACCAAGTATATAACTCATTTGAATTTACAGGAAACACATTAATCAATGTAGAACAAATGAGTGTAGTAGTTTCCAGATATTAATACTTATGAAGAAAATTGTCCTTTTGAATCAAGCTAGATGAGTGTGTGGGGATGAAGTTCTGATCAGGCAATATTGTTTTCTCCTTTAATATAAAATCTAAGAGACTCTCAGTAAAGACTGTATAGGGTTAGACAGTGAGAAGAGGGAAGCAAATTGTGCCAATTTGATTATTATCATGACAGTATGGACAGTGGGAGTGTTGTTTTTGCTTACCTTTAATTGAAGAAGGAAGCAAGGGAGTCTAGTGGGTCAGTGATGACTAGATTGAGGACTGGAGAACGATTGGTCTTTGGAAGACATGGCTTCATTTGTTGTTCAGTCATTTCAGTTGTGACTGACTTTTTGTGACCCAATTTGGGGTTTTCTTGGCAAAGACACTAGAGTGCTTTACCATTTCCTTCTCCAATTCAATTAACAGATGAAACAATGATCTGTCCCAGAGTTATACAGGGGTATCTGAAGCTGAATTACAACTTGTTTTCTCTCCAGTTCCAGTATTCTATCCACTGAACCCATTAGCTGCCCCAGACTTTGATTAGCTTCATGGTACGATTGTCTCCTCCCAAAAGGAGCCCTAATGAGGCTTTAAGCAAATAATGTAAATACTAGAAAGAGAAAGTTAGTATGAAAGTTGCCATGTGTTTGTTGAATATAACTGTGTTTCACAGTGCCTCCTAGCACCTTTATTTGCTAAGGAAAATTGTGCTGTCTTAATTACTGTATATGTCAAATTGGTGGTGAATTTCCACCTGAATGATAATAAATGCAGAAGTTGAACTGCATTTTCTCCTATTCATGATCTTGGTTGTTATTGTTCACTTATTGTAGAAATAGAGAAGATAGGCAAGAAAAACAGGGATACTTAGGGAAAATAGAGATGACAAAGCCTCTAGGGAGAATTCTTTTCTTGGTTGAGTCCCTAAAGACACTAGCTCTTGAAAATTCCCCTGAGGGAACACATAAAGAGAACCTTCCGATAACCCTGATGGGAAGAAAAGAGAAAGAACTTAGGAGAAAAAACCTCCAGGGAAATAGCATTATAGATCCATAAACCCAGAAAAAAGAATGAAAGAAGAATGTTAGAGATTGGAAATGACAAAACAAAATTAACTACACAAGAAAGCTTTGGAAATTTTGCTAGACTGAAAGAACAAAAAAGAAACACAACCACCCCCTCGAAACACACACATCTCCCCCAAATATACAACAACAACAAAATGTCTTTATGGTTACAAGTGTAAGTACTTTTTTTGGGGGGGGTAGAACTACTTGTTATAAATTAGAAAAAATAATACACACAGGCCTCTTTACAGGCAAAAGCTAGTCCCAGTGGGGGTAAAAACTATAAAGAAATCTATAAAATAAGTCTTATGAGACAAGTTATGCCTTCACCTCTGACTTAAAGACTGGATATTTCAATATTGCAAAGTATATATTTTATCATTAATCAAGAATATTCCAGAATTCATTTTCCTAGAAAGGAAGATACATTGTAAAATGATACACTTCTAGGGCAAAAGAGACCCTTTCTAATGATATCTGATACCTGCTTTGTACATGAAAAGGCATGCATTTATGAAATAAAATTGGCTAAATTTATTATTCCAGAAGTCCTTTTAGGTTATATGTTTGTGGAATTTGAAAATTTTAATATTTTTATTATTCATTTTTAAATATGGCCATATTGTTTTTAATTGTGTTTTTATTAGGGTCTTATTAGGGGACATTGATCAATTTAATGAATTCACTATTCTACTCAATGAGATTACTTTTCTTAATAGAACCATCTGTAATATACATACTAAGAAGTTTGGTGTGCATATAAACAACTTGTTTGGAAGATATAGAGAACTCTTTCTTTGGTTCTGAAGGATTGTGAGTGCCTCTGATGACTGATGAGAAATAGGAGAGTTATACCTCTAGATTACAGTAAAATAGCAGAGATCTCTTTTAATAAGGAGAACGAGGGCACCAGGGGTTGTTCTTTCACTCTTCTACAGCAAGAATGACAACCTGAGAGACTTCCTTCCGGGGCTGGAGCCATGGTGGCAAAGATCAGACAGGAGTCTCTGTAACCTCCTCTAACCTTCCCTCAAACCAACAACATATGAAGCCTCTAGACTGATTTTGAAGCAAAAAAAATCCACAATATCTGGAGGACAACACGATTCTAGAAGAAGATACTCTGGAAGAGCCTAAAAACAGGTCTGTTTTATTTGGGCAGGGGGATGGTCTGCTGAACCCAGACTGGAGCTCAGGGGGACCGGGGCAGGGAGCTGGAGCAGGGAGCTGGAACAGGAGTTGGAACAGGAGTGGGAGCGTTGTGCTTTTCACACACCTGGGAGTCTTCTGGGGGCCTCTTGGGCCAATCTGTCCTCATTGTGGGCAGGTGGTTTGGGGGGTCCGCCTTTTGTGGGGGGTAGACTGTGAACCACTGAACCCCTGATGAGCATTGGACCTAGCTGCCATTACACAACACCCTAGGGCCATCAATCAATGAACAGGACTGATCGGCACCAGAAATAATTCAATCAGCAGAACTGCCCAGTACCTTAAATAACTCAATCAGCAGAACTGCCCCAGGGCAAATTAAAGCAGCTGTCCCACCTTTGCCTTAAACAGACCTCATATCTTTAAAAAAAAATGAATAAAAAACCGAAAAGTGCTCTCACCATAGACAACTTTTATGGAGAGAGGGAAGAACAGACCTCAAATCCTGAGGCCCCTAAAGGTAAAGCAACTCCAGAAAAAGCCCCAAAGACAGACATAAACTGGTCTCCATGTCACAAGGCTTTCTTTGAAGAATACATAAAGGATCTTAAAAGAGAGTTAGAAGAAACATGGGGAAATAAAATGAGATCACTGCAAAATAAAATAGAAAAAATAGAAAAAGAATGCAATGAACAAAAAAAATGTAATTGGTCAATTGCAAAAGGAACTAGAAACAGTAACAGAAGAAAATAAGACATTAAAAATTAGAATCGAACAACTGGAAATGAATGACTCATCAAGACTTCAAGAATCAAACAAAAACAAAAAATTGAAAAGATAGAGAAAAACATGAAATAGCTCCTAGGAACAACAACTGACCTGGAAAATACATCTAGGAGAGACGATCTAAAGATTATAGGGCTTCCTGAAAACCATGATGAAAAAAAGAACCTAGACACTATCTTCCAGGAAATCATAAAAGAAAACTGCCCTGATATTTTAGGCCCAGAAGGCAAAATACTCCTTGAAACAATCCACCAATCACCTCCTGAAAGAAACCCAAAAATTAAGTCCCCCAGAAATATTGTGGCTAACTTCCAGAACTATCATACCAAGGAAAAGATATTATGAGAAGCCAGAAAGAAACAATTTAAATATCAGCGAGCCACAATTAGTATCATACAGGACCTAGCAGCTTCTACTTTGAAGGATCGAAGGGCCTGGAATCAGATATTCCGAAGGGAAAAGGAACTTGGATTACAGCCAAGAATAAATTACCCAGCTAGAATGAGCATTATCTTCCAGGGAAGAAGATGGTCATTCAATGATAGAGGAGAATTTCACCTATTTCTACTGAAAAGACCAGAACTGAACAAAAAATTTGATCTACAAACACAGAACACAAGAACATTAAAACTTAACAAGAAAATAAAACTCTTGAGAACTATATTTATGTTATAGATACTTATAGAATGAGGGTTGATTTTATGAATCTATTGTTACATTATGATTATGATATGATTACTGTGATTTTATGATTATTATGATATGATTATTGTGATTTTATGATTATTATGATGTGACAAACTGAAAAAGAAATTAGAGGTAGAAAAGGGATAACACTGGAAGAAGAGGAAAAGGAGGTAAAATAAGGGAAATTACAACACATGTAGAGGAAAAGAAAACCTATAATGATTGAGTGGAAAAAAGGGAGGGGAATGAGAATTGGTTTAATCTCCATCTCATCAGATTTGGCTCTGAGGGAATAATAGACGTACTTATAAGGAAAGAGGAGGGAAAGGGGGAAAAAAGGAATGGGTGGGGCTCTAAAGGGGAAGGATTGTTTGAGGGAAGTGGTTATCAAAAGCAAAATAGTAGGGAGGAGGGAAAGGGGATAAGAAATCGAAAAGCATAAGCAAGGGCAAATAAGATGGCAAAAAATACAGAATTAGTTATTTTAACTGTAAATGTAAATGGAATGAACTCTCCCTTAAAGCAGAAGCAGAGAGCAGATTGGATTAAAAACCAGAATCCAACAATATGTTGTATACAAGAAACACATCTAAAACAGAGATACATACAGGGTGAAGGTAAAAGGCTGGAGCAGAATCTATTATGCTTCAGGTGAACAAAAAAGCAGGGGTAGCAATCCTGATCTCAGACCAAGTAAAAGCAAAGATAGAATTAATTAAAAGAGACAAAGAAGGAAATTATATCTTCCTAAAGGGTACCATAGATAATGAAGCAATGTCAATACTAAACATATATGCACCAAGTGGTATAGCATGGAAATTCCTAATACAATATTAAATAGTAATGGTGACAGTGGGAAACCTTGTTTCACTCCTGATCTTATTGGGAATGGTTCTAGTTTGTCTCCATTACATATGATGCTTGTTGATGGTTTTAAGTAGATGCTACTAATCATTTTAAGGAAAAGCCCATTTATTCCTATACACTCTAGTGTTTTTAATAGGAATGGGTGATGGATTTTATCAAATGCTTTTTCTGCATCTATGGAGATAATCATATGATTTTTGTTAGTTTGGTTATTAATATAATTGATTATGCTGATAGTTTTCCTAATATTGAACCAGCCCTGCATTCCTGGTATAAATCCTTCTTGGTCAAGATGTATTATCCTGGAGATAACTTTCTGTAATCTCATTGCTAAAATCTTATTTATAATTTTTGCATCAATATTCATTAGGGAAATGGGTCTATAGTTTTCTTTCTCTGTTTTCACCCAACCTGGTTTAGCTATCAGCACCATATCTGTATCATAGAAGGAATTTGGTAGTATACCTTCTGTCCCTATTTTTTCAAATAGTTTGTGTAGTATTGGAATTAATTGTTCTTTGAATGTTTTGTAGAATTCACATGTAAAACCATCTGGCCCTGGATATTTTTTCTTAGGGAGTTGATTAATAGCTTTTTCTATTTCTTTTTCTAAAATGGGGCTATTTAAATAATTTATTTCCTCTTCTGTTAACCTGGGGATTCTATATTTTTGTAGATATTCCTCCATTTCATTTAGATTATCAAATTTATTGGCATAAAGTTGGGCAAAGAAACTCCTAATTATTACTCTAATTTCCTCTTCATTGGAGGAGAGTTCTCCCTTATCATTTTTGAGACTAACACTTTGATTTTCCTCTATCCTTTTTCTGATCAAATTAACTAAAGGCTTGTCTATTTTGTTGTTTTTTTCATAAAACCAACTCTTAGTTTTATTTATTAATTCAATAGTTTTCTTATTCTCAATTTTACTAATCTCCCATTTTATTTTCAGAATTTCCAATTTGGTATTTAATTGACGGTTTTTAATTTGCTCTTTTTCTAGTTTTTTTTTTAATTGTAACCCTAATTCATTGATCTTCTCTTTCTCTATTTTATGCTATACCACTTGGTGCATATATGTTTAGTATTGATACCACTTCATTGTCTATGGTACCCTTTAGTAAAATATAGTTTCCTTCCTTATCTCTTTTAATTAGATCTATTTTTGCTTTTACTTGATCTGAAATAAGGATTGCTACCCCTGCTTTTTTTGTTCACTTGAAGCATAAAAGATTCTGCTCTAGCCCTTTACCTTCACTCTGTATGTATCTCTATGTTTTAGATGTGTTTCTTGTAAACAACATATTGTAGGATTGTGGCTTTTAATCCAGTCCGCTATCCCTTTCCGTTTTATGGGAGAATTCATCCCATTCACATTCACAGTTAAAATTACTATATCTATATTTCCTGCCATCTTATTTACCCAAAGTTATATTTTTCTCTTCCCTTTCCCCTTACTCCCTTCCCCCCTCCCCAGTACTACTGATCATTTCTTACAGAAAAATAATATTCCATAACATTCATGTACCATAACTCATTCATCCCTTCTTCAACTGAGCAGCATCTACTCAGTTTCTACTTTCCTCCACTATAAAAAGGGCTGCCACAAACCTTTTCCTTTTCATGTGGGTCTCTTTTCCTCCTTTATGATCTTTTCGGGATACAGGCCTAATAGAAACAATGCTGGATCAAAGGGTATCAAAAGGCATGCACAGTTTGATGTCCTTTTGGGCATAGTTCCCAATAATCCCCTTCAACATTTGTCATTATCTTTTCCTGTCATTTTAGACAATCTGAGAGGAATTTAGTAATATCTCAGAGTTGTCTTAATTTGCATTTCTGTGATCGAGTGATTTAGAGCTTTTGTTCATATGACTAGAAATTGTTTCAATTTCTTTATCTGAAAATTGTCTGTTCATATCCTTTGAGTATTTATCAATTGGAGAATGAATTGAATTTTTCTAAATTTGAGTCAGTTCTCTATATATTTTAGAAATGAATCCTTTAAGGATGATAGATTTCTATCCCTAATTGAATGTGTATGTTATTACTTATTTCAAATCACTTTTGATGAGAGTAAGGTTCACTCACTCCTCACCTCTCTCTTCTTCTCTATTGTAAACAATTGCCCTTGCTTCTTTTGTGAGGCAATTTTCATTCTCCCTCTCCCTTTCCTTTTATTCCAGTACTTTCCTTTCTCACAGCTTAACTTATTCTTTTATATGTCATCTTATTCAACTAATACCTATGCCCTCATATACATACATATATGTATGTATTAATACATTCCTTCTATATATGTATATATGTCCATACATATATACAAAAATTTCTTCTAACTTCTTTATTAATGAAAAAGATTTTAGAAGATGCAATTATCATTTTTCACTGTAGAAGTGTAAACAGTTTAACCTTAAGCCCTTATGCTTTTGCTTTTCTTTTTTCCTTTTTATGCTTCTCTTGAGTCCTATTTTTAAAAGTCAAAATTTTTATTCAGTTTTGGTCTTTTTATCATTTCTTGAATATACCATTTTTCCTTTGAAGGATTATATTCAATTTTTTTTGAGCACGTGATTTCTGGTTTTAATCCTTCCTCATTTGCTCTCAGAAATATCATATTCCAGGTTCTTAAATCTTTTAATGTAGAAGCTACTAAATATTATGTTATCCTGACTATTGGTCAAATATTTGAGTTTTTTCTTGGCTTTTCTTTAATCTGGAAGCTCTGGAATTTGGTGATAATATTTCTCAGAGTTTTCATTTTGGGATCTTTTTCAGGCAGTGATTAGTGGATCAATGGAATTTTTCAATTTCTATTCTTTTATATGCTGGTTCTAGCATCCCAAGGTAGTTTTCCTTGATAATTTCTTTTTTTATTTAATTTTTTTTATTAAAGCTTTTTATTTGTATAACATATGTATGGGTAGTTCCCCAGCATTGATCTTTACAAAGATTTCCATTACAAATTTTACCCCCAGTCCCCTCCCCTCCCCTAGATGGCAGGAAGTCCTTGATAATTTCTTGAAAGGTAATATCTAGGTTAATATCATGGCTTTCACATAATACAATATTTTTAAAATTATGTTTCTTACATCTATTTTTCAAATCAGTTGTTTTTCCAATGAGTTATTTCACCTTGTCATTTTTTCCATTCTTTTGGTTTTATTTTATTATTTCTTGATTTCTCACATAGTCATTAGCTTCTATTTGTTCATTTTCTTTTACTTTTTATGATTTTTTTTTTAAAATGAGTTTTTGTACTTCCTTTTTCATTTGGCCAATTCAACTTTTTTCAGGATTTTTTCCCAAGTAATTTTGTCCCTTTTCTTCCCACCCCCTTTTCCCCCATTTGGCCAATTCTGCTTTTTAAGAGATTCTTTTTTCCCATTGAATTTTTTGTACTTCTTACTGTTTGCCAAGTCTGTTTTTTAAGATGCTATTTTCTTCCTTATTTTTGGTGTTCCCTTTAGTAAACTATTGACTCTTTTCAAGATATTCTTATATCTGTCATTTTTCTTCTCATTTTTTCTTCTAGCTTTCATATTTTATTTTAAAAATCTTTTTCAAGTTCTTCTATTGCCTGAGACCACTTATTTTTCTTGGAGGCTTTGGATATAGAAGCTTTTATTTTGCTATCTTCTTTTGAGAGTGTGTTTTGATTTTCCTTTTCAGGAAGGAAATTTTTTATGGTTAAGATTTTTTCTGTTTGTTCATTTTCTTGGTCTATTTCTTGACTTTTAATTCTTTATTAAAGAAGGATTCTTTTCAAAGATACTTCTAAGGACCGTACATTGTCAATTCTTCCAAGGTGGTATGATGTAAATAGGGGTATGCTTACTCCTTTCATTGTCTGTGTTTTGGTCTGTCAGTGACTATAAACACTCTTTTCTGACCTTGGAACTGTGGCAAGCATTCCCATTCCTCTGGGACTACAAGTTCTAGTCCAAGAATGTTCCTATTTTGTCTGATACTTTCAGCCAGCATTGCACCTGGGATCTGAGTATAAGCAAATCAATAGAGCTCTACCTCAGGGCTCATAAATAGACTCTGTAAGCACTTTCTGACCAATTATTTGACTCCCTTAACGCTGAAAACAGTGGATAAAACTGCTGCTTTAGTTTCCACTGCTTATTCATTATCTTTTAAGGCTTGCTGCAGTTTTACTGGGTTTGGGTCTGTAACAGTAAATAGTACTCCACTCTCAGGTAAAACATACCTTTCCTGCTGACCTTCTAAGTTGTGTTTCACTGGAAAATTATTTTATCCCGTCCTTTTGTGGGTTCTACTGCCCCAGGGATTGTTTTATGGTGTTATTTAAAAGTGTTCAGAGGGATTTGGGAAGGAACTAAGGCAAGTAGCTTCCTTTTCTTTGCCATATTGGCTCAGCTCCCAATTCTAAAAATTTTAACCATACGCTTTTTGAGCCCCTTTAAATTGGCTTCAGCATGCCCCTGGAAATATCATATCATGCTGAATGTTGCTAAATTCTACATTCTAAGTATATTAAATGGCCCAAGGCTATTTTTTTTACTGATTTAGTTGTTCCTTACTATAATGTAAATCACAGCCTCTCCATGTCTCCCTAATCTTTACAACTCTTGGTCATATAATCCCCTAAATTCAACCCAAAGGGTCTATCTAAATCCTGGTGGTTTTGTTCCATTTCTTCTAAAATATTGAGGAGACCCTTGAACCTCCCTAGCTGTCAATCTTTCATGCTTAATACATCTTCTCAAACAGTAACATACCTTGATGACATATATTATCCTTGCTCCCTTTTTAGAGTTTTTCGGCTGGTTATATTACAGCCTGATTCTACCTACCATGCACCTCTTTATTGCTTTGTGATATGATTTGGTTCTTCAGATGTAGTGATATTTTTTATATACTGCTGCCCTATACCAACACCAATAAAATTTTCTAGCTCTATTGTAAGGTGAGAACATTCATTCCAGCCAAAGTCAGAATGTGAAGCTTCTAAGAGTCAATTCAGGTAGAAGAAAAGAGAAATTGATTTGTTCCTGTGTGATCCTAAGCCGTAAATCTTTTAAAATATTTTTGGAATGCAAGTGAACTTCTTCTAAGCTAAGACACTACCTCTAAAATCTTAAAAAATATATTTTTTATGTTTCATTGGATCTATGATGAGGTCAATATGTTTACTACTTTTAATTGGCACAGATTAAAATCCATCCATATCTCCTTACATAAGAGATTATGGTCCAAATTATAGAGGACTCACAGAATGACTAGAGGATTCCCTTTAGGGTTGTCTTTCTCTTGTGTTTGTATCTCCAAAGTCTAGTATCATGCTTGGTGAACAATAATGCGATGATGACTAGTATAGCACATGGTCCATTCATTATCCATTATTTTCACTATACAACTGGTCCATCTCCATTTGCAATCACACTCATCCTAGAATATTTTATTTGCAGCACTTCTTGTGAGCATTGCTTCATTAGTTAGATGCTACAGCTTATTTAGGCCAACCGAACATCACTCCTTAAAACCACTTGTAATTGTAACTTTTTGGAGATTTTGATATTCCATGAGTCATATTTTACAATATCACCAGGAGAATTTTGGTCTTTAAAAATAATAAAAGATGGATGTTTATCAAGCAATTGTTTTGTTATAATAAAATTAAAAAATAAATCTTCAAACATCATTCAGATCTTTCTCTTTTTCCTTTTCTATTTTTAAGGCCAGACCTTTGCTCTTCTGAAGTTAGACTTCCAGGTAATGTCATAATTTAGGCACGGTGTATTCTTCATCATTGTGGTTTTTCCTGTTTTTCCTGAATCAATATCTTCGAAGTGATCATGGATCCTGGAGGCAGAATACTTCTAAAAATAAAGCATTTATTGTCATTAGTTGTTTTCCTAATCCTTTATACAACACTCATCATCAATTAACATATCTTCCCATATTAATCTGACACAGTCACAGAATCATAGATTTTGTGTTGAAAGGGACACTTGTACAAAGGTACATAAAATTGCATACCCTTTGATCCAACAGTATCATCACAGGGTCTATATGTCAAAGAGATCATAAAAGAGGGAAAAGGACCCACATGTGCAAAAATAGTTGGAGCAGCCATTTTTGTAGTGGCAAGAAATTGTAAATTGAATGGATGCCCATCCATTTAGAATGATCCAATAGATTAAGGATATGAATGTAATGAAATATTATTGTTCTCTAAGAAATGATGAACAGGCTGATTTCAGAAAAGTCTGGAAAGACTTACAAGAAACAAAGTTCTGAGTGAGCAGAACCAAGAAAACACTATACATAGTGACAACAAGATTATGTGATGATCAACTCTTTCCAGCAATCCAGTGATTCAAGGTAATTCCAATAGATGGAATGGAAAATCCTATTCACATCCAGATAGAGAACTATGGAGACTAAATGTGGGTCGAAGCATAGTACTTTCATCTTTTTGTTATTGTTGTTTGTTTGTTTATATTGTTTTTCTTTATCATGTAATTTTTTTTCTTTTGATCTTATTTTTTCTTGCACAACCCAGCAAATAGGGAATATATTTAGAAGAATTGAACATATTTAACCTTTTTCAGATTATTTGTTGTTTTAGGAAGGGGAGAGGTAAAGGAGAGAGGGAGAAAAAATTTTGAATGCAAAGTTTTGCAAAAATAAATGTTGAAAACTATTTTTACATGTGTATGGAAAAATAAAATACTATGAAAAAAAGAATGGCATTTGTGGTCATCTACATTTATAGATATACATAGATTATTGAGATACATATAATTTATAGATAAAAAGAACACACTAAAACATATTTGACAAATGAGGAGGAACCCACCACCTCTTAAAAGGTAGTTTATTCCAAACAGTTCCTTATAACAAGCTTAAATTTCACCTATTGTTTTCCTCCCCTTCTTGGAGCCAGCTCAGGTAAATCTAATCTCTGTGAAGTAGACAGCATTTCAAATATTTAAGCAAAACTGTTTTACCATCCTCTCTCCCCTCCCACCTTGTCTTATTTTCTCTTAGCTAACCATATCCAGATTTTTTTTGAAGTTTTTATTTTCAAAACATATGCATAGTTTTCAACATTCACTCTTGAAAAACCATTTGTTGCATTTTTCTCCCTCCCTTCCCCAATCTTCCTCCCCTAGAGAAAAAGTATGATTAAACATGTGCAATTCTTCTATACATAGTTCCACAATTATCATGCTGCACAAGAAAAATGAGACCAGATAGTTAAAAAATGAGAAAGAAAACAAAATACAAACAATAGATAAAAAGTGAAAATACTATGGTTTAATTCACACTCATTCCCCACAGTCCTCTCTCTGGGTGCAGATGGCTTTCTCCATCACAAGATTATTAAAACTGCATGCCCAGATATTTAAAATGATCTTTATTTGAGATAGATGGACTCAAGTTCCTTTGCTGTCCTGCTTGTACTTCTCTGGACACCATCCAGTTAGACTTTATCACTCTTAAATCTTTTTTTTTATTATTTGATCATCATTTTTTCTCTCCCAATAAAGCTAACCTCTTATTAAAGTCATTAAACCTTCTGATGCCATGTGCTATGTTAGCTTACAAGAATTGCAGGAAATGAAGAAATTATATGTTCAGTCTCTAACATTAACCAAATGATCCTTTGTTTAAAATACTACTTGCCCTTATTTTTCCCTATAGAGGCCATAAATGTGCCAGTTGGTATCTGGATAAGATGAGTGAAGACAGTACTTGATTATACCACAGTGGCTGGAGATGACCCAAGATAAATGTGCTGGTTGGAGGGCAAGAGTTTCAGTGGTATAAATGGATTGGCTACCACTCTGCAGCAGATGGATTCTCCTGAGATGAGTTATTTTTTCTTCTGGGCTCTAAAAGTGGGGTTCTTTATTTGGAGTTTTTTTTAACCTTTTCCATATAAGGAAATTTTCCTGTATTACTTGAAGGTAGCTCTTACAAGTCAAAGAGGAAAACTGGGTTTCATCCGAAAGAGACTTCCTGTGGTTAGGCTCTTAAAAATGAGGTGCATTAGGGGTGGCAGAACCAAGATGGTGGAGTGAGCCACTCTCTGTGTCCTCCTCTGACCTTCTCTCAAGTCAACAGTAAAATAAGCCTCTGAACTGATCTTTAAGTCAACAAACACAGAAATATTTGGACTAAGAAATTCTACTTGCTGAAGTTACCTTTGAAGAACTCCATAAAGGTCTGTTTCAGTCGGGCAGAGGGGGCAAGCAGTGGGAGTGAGCAGTTCGGCCTAGAGAGGCAGAAAACTGGGCAGGGCTCATCTTGGCAGAAACTCAAAACAGCTGGTGAGAGTTTCTGAGGCACTGGGGACATGCTGCCCTGATTGTGGGCAGGTCCTCTGGCAGATCTGCCTTTTGTAAAAGGCATTTTGTAACCCATTGCTAACACAAGGCCTTAGCTCAACCGGCCCTGGCACGAAAAGTTAATTACCAGAATTGCCCCAGGCCAAACTAACACAGGTAGCTGCCACTTCTCTGCTTTGCACAAACCCCAAGCTTTTTAAAAAAAATAAAAATAAAAAATGAGTAATAAGCAGAAGAGAGCTCTTACCATAGACAGCTTTTATGGAGAGAAAGAAAGGCAGTCTCCAGATCCTGAGGTACCTGTAGACAAAGTAAATTCAGAGGAAGCCATAAAGGAGATATAATCTGGTCCGCTTTGCAAAAAGCCTTTCTGGAAGATTGCATAAAGAACCTCAAAAAAGAGCTGGATGATAAATGGAAAAATAAACTGAGTTCAGTGCAAGAAGGATATAATACCCCGCAAAAGAGATATGAAAAAGACACCAATTTATTGAAAAACAAAATTGGTGAATTGGAAATAGAAAATAATGCAATGAAAAATAAAATTAGTTAAGTGGAAAAAAAGTGCAATGAACAAATTGGCCAGTTACAAAAGGAGCTAAAAAAGGTAACTGAAGAAAACAACACTTTAAAAATAAGAATTGAACAAATGCAAGTGAATGACTCAATAAGACTTCAAGAATCAGTCTAACAAAAACAAAAAA
>JAJPUD010011894.1:19089-32636 GCA_023553655.1 Myrmecobius fasciatus
AACACCAGATAGATAATTTTGATTATATTAAGTTAAAAAGTTTGTGTACAAACAAAATTAATGCAGACAAGATTAGGAGGGAAGCATCAAATTGGGAAATCATCTTTACATTTAAGGGTTCTTATAAAGGCCTCATTTTTAAAATATATAGAGAATTGTTTCCTATTTATAAGAATTCAAGCCACTCTGCAGTCGATAAATGGTCAAGGGATATGAACAGAGAATTTTCAGATGATGAAATTAAAACCATCTCTAGTCATATGAAAAGTTGCTTCAAATCACTATTGATCACAGAAATGCGAATTAAGATAACTCTGAGGTACCACTACACACCTCTCAGATTGGCTAAAATTACAGGAAAATATAATGATGAATGCTGGAGGGGATGTGGGAAAGCTGGGACTCTAATACATTGTTGGTGGAACTGTGAACGGATCCAACCATTCTGGAGAGTAATTTGGAGCTATGCTCAAAAAGTTATTAAACTGTGCATACCCTTTGACCCAGCAGAGTTTCTATTGGGCTTATATCCCAGAGAGATCTTAGAGGTGGGAAAGGGACCCACATGTGCAAGAATGCTTCTGGCAGCCCTTTTTGTAGTGGCTAGAAACTGGAAACTGAAGGGATGCCCATCAATTGGTGAGTGGCTGAATAAATTATTGTATATGAATATTATGGAATATTATTGCTCTGTAAGAAACAACCAGCAAGTTGATTTCAGAGAGGCCTGGAGAGATTTGCATGAACTGATGCTGAGTGAAACAAGCAGAACCAGGAGATCATTATACACATCAACAACAATATTACATGATGATCAATTCTGATGGACATGGCTCTCTGCAACAATGAAATGTTTCAAACCAGTTCCAATTGTTCACTGAAGAATATCATATACACCCAGAGAGAGGGATATGAAATATGGACCACAACAACATTTTCAACCTCTTTATTGATGTTTGCTTGCATTGTGTTTCCTTTCTCTGATTTTTTTTTCTTGTAGATAGGATTTTTCTTGTACAACAACTTGTCAAGTATTTTATCATTTTTAACATGTAATGGACTTCCTGCCATCCAGGGGAGGGGAGGGGACTGGGGATAAAATTTGGAACAGAAAGCTTTGTAAAGATCAATGCTGAGGAAGTATCCATACATATGTTATACAAATAAAAAGCTTTAATAAAAAATAAAATAAAAAATGAGGTGCATTATTCTATCCCTAATTCTCCAAACTTTGATCCAATCTCCTCCCGCTCCGTTTTTGTTGTCTTTGTTAAATCATTTGCAATTATTTCTGATTCCTGTTGATTATTTGGGGTTTTCTTTGCAAAGATGTTGTATCAATTTACCATTTCCTTCCTTCTCTTGCTCATTTTACAAATGAGGAAACTGACTTGCCTGGAGTCACACAGATAGTAAGTGTTTAAGTCCTTATTTGAACTCAGAAACACCGGGAGGGGGCAGGTAGGTGGCAGCTAGGTGGCATAATGGATAGAGCACCAGCCCTGAAGTCAGAAGGACCTGAGTACAAATCTGGCCTCAGACACTTCTTAGCTGTGTGACCCTGGGCAAGTCACTTAACTCCAATTGCCTCAGCAAAAAGCAAAGAAAGAAAGAAAGAAAGAAACATCAAGGGGGTTTTCCTGACTGCAGACTCAGCACTCTATCCAATGAGTCACCAAGCAGCATATCCCCTTTATTCATACTTTTTTTGTTTTTATACATTTTATTATATATCTTATATATTTTTATACATGTTTCTTTTTATACATTTTCTTTAGAATGTCAACTTGAGAACAGGAGCTATCTCTTTTCATTATTTTTTTTTGATATTTTCAGTATTTTAATACATTATCTACTACTGAATCAGTACCTAACAAATGTGGACTGATTGAACCATTCCATGTGTCATCACCTAAGTTCAAAATGCACGATCCAGGAGGTAACATGTAAACACATTTTATAGAAGATAATTAGGAAATAATTAAAAGTAGGAAGACATAAGAATTAAGAGAAGTTGAGAAATGTTTCTAATAGTAGATGATAATTTAGTTGGGACTTGAAGGAAACCAGGAAGATCACTTTGCAGAAGTGAGAAAGATCATTCTGGATGTTGGGACAGTCACAGAAAATACCTGAAGCTAAAATATGGAAGTTATATTTCGGGGATCAGCAAGGAAGTCATTTTATCTGGATCAAAGAGTAGATATAGGTACAGGGAAGGGGAGGGGTGATATAAGAAGATTTGAAATATAAGGATTGGGGTTAGATTATGAAAAACAGTGAACATCAGAGAGAGGACTTTATATTTAATCCTGGAATGGACAGGGAGTAAATGGAGTTCATTGAACATAGAAGGATAATTTGATCAGACCTGTGCTTTAGAAAAATTATTTTTGCAGGTGAATGGAGGATGAATTGCAGTGGGGACAAATTTCCAAACCCAGCAGGTTTTTACAATATCTCAAGCTTGATTTTTTGAGGGTTAGCCCCACATTGGAGATTGTATCTCAGCAAAGATACAAGGACATTAACTAGATTGTGAGCCTGAAGGAATAAGAGGACGGTGTTGCCTTCCACAGTACTAAGGAAGTTAAGAGGTGGGGAGAATTATGAGGAAGGATAATGAATTCAATTTTCAACCAGTTGAGTTCAAGATGTCTTTAAAAATTCAGTTTGAGATGTTTGAAAGCTAATTGAAGGAAAAATAAGATTAAGGGTCAGCAGGAAGCAGAGCTAAGACAGTAAAGTAAATGCAGAGACTCTCCCTAACTTTCCCCCAACCACCTCCAAATTTCTTTAAAAATGATTAAACAGATTTTTGGAGCATCAGGACCCACAAAAACACAGAATGGAACAATTGTCCAATAAAAGACAATTTAGAAGGTCAACAAGAAAGGTCTATTGCACCAGGGTAGCAGTTCAGCACTATCCAGACACAAATTGCACCAGCAAAGCTTCTGCCCCAGCAAACCAGAAGCAAGCCCTAGAGCCTCTGAATTAGGGGTAGTACTGGTGGTTTGCAGACCTCTTAGCCCAGGTACATCAAAGATGACTTGGCAAGTGAATAAGAAAAAATTTATCTCCCTGGGATAAAGGGGCCTTGGGAAACCAGCAAACCAGGAGCTGGTCTTGGGACCCACTGAATCTACAATGGCAACAGCTTTGGTGACAGAAGTAGTAACAGTGACTAAATGGCTCCAGCTTCTGGAGGTCTCAGCCCACAGACATTGAAGGCGTCAAACTGTTCAGAAGGAAGTCATTTATTAGTACTGAGGCAGGATTCTGTTGCCTTAGCACCCTACAATTATAGTTTCAGTTGACCAGGGACCATTTTTCTAATTCCAAATTAGAAAGAAAAAGTCTTGTGGTCACTCAAACACACTTCTCTTTAGATCATAATAAATTGAAGAACTGAAAATTTACAGGTCCTTGGAAAGATCACTGAAAACAAATGTAAAAACCCTGAAGTTTAGGATATTACATCCTCCAACCTGGAAACAGAGCCCTACTTTAACAAAGACTTAAAAGCTGAATAACTATGAAAATCAGCAAACAACAGAAAAACAAAAGATTATGACCATAGAGAGTTACTATGGTGAAAAGTTAGATCAAAATACACATCCAGAAGATGATAACAAAGTCAAAACTCCTGCATCCAAAGCCTCCAAGAAAAAGATAAATAGGTCTCAGGTCATGGGAGAGCTGAAAAGGGATTTTTAAAATCAAGTAAGAGAGGTGTAGGGAAAATTGGGAAAATAAGAAATAGAAATACAAAGGAAATACAAAAAACTAATGAGAAGAGGGAGTGCCTTAAAATCGTAATTGGAAAGTAGGTACAAAAAGCTCTCTGAGAGAAATAATCCCTTAAAATAAGAATTGAGAAAATGTGTGCTAATGACTTTATGAGAAATCAAGAAACAATAAGAAAAAGCATGAAAACAGAAAACAAGGTAAGATATCCCCTTGCAAAAACAATTGTAGGTCCCATTGACCTGAAACCTATATCCAGGAGAGATAATTAAAAAGAAAATATTTGTCTGCCTGAAAGCCATAATTTTTTTTAAAGCCTAAACATCATCCTGCAAGAAATTATTGAGGAAAACTATACTGATATACTAGGATCAGATGATAAAATAGAAATTGCACTGATCATCTCCTGAAAGAGATCCTCAGATCCCTTTGAAAAATATTAAAGCCACATTTGAGAACTCTTGGGACAAGGAAAAAGTATTTCAAGAATCCAGAAAGAAAGAAAAATTTCAAGTATAGTGGAGTCAAAGTCAGATCAGTATAATTAGCTTCTACATGGAAGGACTGAAGGGCTTGGAATATGGTATTTTAGAAAACAATGAAGCTAGGTCATCGTCATTAAATCCCACTTGTACCATGTATATCTCATTTTTCTAGTACCCTAATTTTGAGCTCATGCTTCCCATGTATTTGTGGGAAATAGTTTGTGGCAGACATCTTCAGGGAGCATTTGTACTACTTATCAATTCTATAGAATCTTAGTAAAATACTTTGATGAAGCTAATTAAATCTAATGGATGATCACTAATGGGAAGTACAACTTGTGATCAGCAGTACTACCAACACACCCACTCAAGACTATATTTTGCCATTCTCTTGAGATCCAATATGCCAGTGAAAGAAAAAGTTGGGGAGGGATCTCAGAATAGTGGCAAGAAAAAAGCAAAAATGTGTTTTGGGGATGATTGGAAGAATATTAACAGTTTTCAGGGAAGATAAGAGAAAAATTCATGGAGGAGGATTAAATTGAGCCTTGAAGGACTACTGAATGACAGAGGGTAAGAAAGAACATTCTAAACTTGGGTGACAGACTATGCAAGAGCAAGGAAATGTAAAATAAAGCCTTGAGAATGGAACAACATAAAGTAGGCCAGTGTGGGTGGAAAACAGAGGAACAGGAGTAATGTGAAATCACTTTAAATGTTAGGTTACAGTCAGATTGTGAAGGCCTTTTAATACCAATGGAATTTGGATCTTACCCTTGAGGCAATCAGGGGTCATTGAAGCTTTTTGAGGCAGGAGAGGCACGTTTTGACCTCTGCTTTAGGTATATTATTTTGGCAGCTGTTTAGAGGATTGAAACACTAGAGCACAGCCTGATGGCAGGGAGCCCAATTCTGAGGCTATTACAACAGTCCAGGCTGGAGTTAATGAGGGACTGTGATAGGGACATCTTCTGTTTTCTGTTAGCCTATCAGGGTAAAGGAAGTATTTGGGGAAAAGAATGGAAATCTAATTTTCTTGATTTCAAATGAAAACTGTCCTGAATTTAGTTCTGTGAACATTTCCCAACGGGGAAATTCACAGAGTTTTGAATTGGCAGTTTGAAGAACATTTCAACTCAAATAAAATACCACTGTAGTCCAGTTGAAATGACCAAGTTGTTTCAAATGAGAAAGAGTTGATTGTTCTAAGGGAAAGAAAGGTGTGTCTGCATGCTAATTGTTATTCTAATAAGTAGTTTGCAAGGGAGAACTTTGAAAGAGGGCAGAGGGCAAAATATAGATGAACAGAAAAAAAATACTGACCTCAAAATACATCAATTGATAAAAATAGAAAGTGTTTCATCTTCTGTGCTCCTCTTAATAATAAGGAGGGGATCAAGTTAAAGGTTTTCTTTGTTCTTCAATTCCTTAAATTGGTAACTTCAAAGAATTAAGTCTCTGCTCACATCATTAAGTGAATTCCTGAGAAATCTAAGTTTCTCATACATCCTTCAGTTTCTTACATCAGAGACTGGGTGTCCCTTTGTCCTTGATAAGTAAGTACAATCCACTTCTATTTGTCTTTGTCAAAGGCATATATCTTAGCATCTGTACTCCAGAGTACTTGTTTGGTCAAGTCCCCATATTAAATGGATATTCTGCAGATTATTGACTACTGTTAGCTTGACAAACTTGCATTTTTGCAAGGTGAAATGTTATCTGTTTATCCACCCATGGGATAAAAAGATCATCAATCCAATTGCAAAGGAGGCTTTTGCATTATATATTTCTGAGATTCCAAGTTAAGGATTTTATGGATTCATGAACACTATAGAACAAGTTGTATATTAAGGAATTGCTATTTAGTAACTATCATTCAAAGATGTTCAAAAATATGTTTTTTTTAATTAATAACTAAATAAAAGTGATTTGTAGAAAACATATTGGTTAATAGAGAAATTTCAAACTTTGTGGTAATATTTTAAAGAGATTCTCAACATAGAAAATCCAAATAATTCTAATTATAGATGGTAATTATTGTTATGGTTGTCTTTATCTTCTAGGAAAAATTAAATAATTTTTCTCATTTTTAACTGGAATGTGTTCTGAATTTGAAAATCAAATCATAGACATGTCATAATATTCTTATTTTAATTAATGTTTTTATTTCTTCTTACTGAACTTCTCTCAGCCTGTAAATTTTTTAGGCATGGTCAAACCTAGATCAGAAACTAATATACATATGTATGAAAATTGTATCCAGTTCCGATCCCCATGATTATCCCCTACTTATAGTTAGTAGAGTAAGTAGGTTTATGATTAGCCAGTATAATGGGACAAATACAGGAAATAAGAATGCAGAGGAAAACTTGGCAATAACCATAAAGCATCCCCCAATTATCAAGATAGCATAATTTAAAAATTGTATCAAATAAGAACCAAAAATCTCATCCTGGCAATATGTGCTGAATCCAGGGAAGCCATTGAGAAGCTGTCAAAGTTTCTAATCATATGATATGTAAATTCCAGAGAAAATCCAAATCTTTAGCTTCAGATCAACAGACCATCAAAAAGATGCTGATAGCTTTGAGATGTATCTTATTATCAATTACTCTGATGATTTAGATATATTTATTAATTAACCCCAAGGAAGCAAGCACAGGAGTTGATCTGTTTTCCTGAAAAAAAATTCTAAAAAATAGAAGCCTTAAAATTCTGCTACCATCTCCACTCGCAACGCTCTTTCACTTCCTTCAGGTTTGTCCTGTCTAGTGATCCCATGGTTTCTTTGGTGAAACTCTCTGTTTCCCTACTTTTTCATCCCCTAAATGCCTGTCTTCCTTCACTATTCTATTTCCTATTCCAATGCCCCCTGCTTTTTATACCACTTTTGATGCTTGTCTCTGCCTTTATGGGCTTTTTGATCCCATATCCTTTCTGCTTGATAAAATGTGATTGCTAGTTTGTTTTCCTCTGCCAAAAGTGGTCTTATACAAAAACCAGCCATGTATGTTCCCATTTCATAATTTTACAAATCCACAAATTAATTATTAATTCAACAAAGCTTCTAAAATAATTACTTACTTAATATCATTCCCCATAGTATTCAAGGGGAGGAATTCAGCTGAGTTTGTCAAAACACACACATACATGTATACACACTCACCCATGAATTAGCATATACACACACAAACACCACATACACACACTACTCATTTAGTTTAAATAGATTAAATTCCTCAGAATAATTGGGAATTTTTTTCCAACTTTTTAGAGGCTTGTACATTTCAGTATGTTAACTCCCTTATAGAATAGTAGCATTATTAACATTCTTATACAGATTAGTAATTTATTAAAATCAACTTTCCAGTAATCTCTCAAGAATCCTGACTCATTTAAATCTCTTCAACCCATACTCTCTGTAGTGGCTACATTAGAAACTAGAAGCTTTTCCAAGCTTCAAGGCATTATCATTAAGAGCCAAAAACAAACCAAAAACAAACAGACAAAAAAAAAAAAACTCATGAAAAATGGTCAAGGCACCATTGCTATTTTTCCACTGAAGGTTTGTAAATCTCTAGGGCCCTTGCATTGTCTATGAAATATTGCAAAGGGAGGGATTTGAGATAATTCAATTGGTTCTTAAAGAGAAATGCTCTTTCTTGCAGTATTTCAAAAAGACCTGGAGATAGGTAATTACTGAATTGCTGCTGGAGTAGGAAAAGGCAGCACTTTTAATGCAATAACCACAAAATAGGTTGTCAGGGAAACTTCTAGATAAATAAGTAAGATTTAAGTACCATAACTCTATGTGAAGATATTCTTAAAGAAACTGGGATTTGTTTTCCCATAGTCTTACTTTTTTAATAGTTCATCACTGAAAAAAATGCTAACATAATAGTAAGGGAAGCATAACTGCCTGTAAGAAACAAGCTTGAGACAGATTGGAGCCCAATCTGCTCTTCTCTTAACTGCCTGATAATCATGTTAAGCAACTTTCCTCTTTTTTGTTAGTTTTGGGGAATTGAGCGACTTCTCTTGCACACCAAGACCTGTACCCAGGCTCTGTTTCTGGACCTGTTTTCTGTTCAGTTGGGACTTATTTGCTTTATACACCTAAGACAAGCCCTAAGTATGGGGAAATGTAGATAGTAGAAGAATCAAACTCATTATGCTAGAATAGGATGAGGATGAGGATTTAAAAATTCCTTGTTAAAAAGAATTAACTGGTGACAATGCTATCAATTACACTATGTGGGGGATATAAAGAAAGACAAAATCAGTTCCCAAACATAAGGTTCTTAGAATTTAATGGGTGGGACACAAAAGCACAAAATGATGTAAAATTACATATTTACAAATTCAATTGCAGATCAGCTCAGAGGGAAGACATTAATATTAAGTGGATTAGAAAGACTTCTTGTGGAAAGTATTGAGACTTGAAGAAAGCTAGGAAAACCAGGAAGTAAAAATGGCTTTGATGAAAATTTTAGGTACGGAAAATAATTAATATTGGATGTATGTATGGAGTATCTTACATGATGTGAATGTGATGCAAATATAAAAGTGAACAGTTCCAGCCCTCTAGGAATTTAAATTCTAATGGAAGGATGTGACACATACAAGAGAATAGTAGTGAGAAAAGAGAGATTTTAGATTACAGAGTCAGAGATTTTGAGAATAGCCATAGGAAAATAAGATTAGGCTCTTCACAGTAGCAGTGCTTTCATCAATTATAGTAAGGATGAAAAAGGTTGGGAGAGAAGAGGAGGTTTTTACAAATGTGGCAGTAGTGAAGTTTGCAATTTGACTAGGAAAAGCCATGATTTCAAATTAAATGGAATGTCAGTCATAATCTGGGGGCAGCAAGACTTGGTGGATTAGGTGAATTTCCCCTAACTTCCTCCCCAATCAGAATCATTCAATACCAGGGTCTAACACCAAAGCTGATCCCAATCTAATCAAAGAAGTTTCAAATCATTTTCTATTCATCGTCTCCAAGGAAAAAATGTTGCAAGTACCAGGGAAACATTAAAAGAACATTATATAAAACCAGGTGTATATAGTACTACCTTCAAACACTCATAATTAGGGGAATTTTAACAAAAGAAATGTTTTCATCCCCAAAAATATTTTACAAAAAAGGATTTATAGCTCTGAAGTGAATGCTTTTAAAAGGGAATCTTTTAGCAAAGTGTTACACATGGATATTTCAAGGGAATGACTCTTTTACTATCATAGGGAAATGTTCAAAAAGAGAGTAGACTCCCAAGGCATTAGTCCAGTTTTAAAGGGGGATATCCTTTCTGTCAGAAGCTCTTTGAAGGTCCCCCTCTCATACATCTAAATAAAATAAACTCTTGGAAATATACTGTCTCAGTTGGTGATGGATTTCTACAATCAATGTAAAGGACTGGAATTGATAGAGTATAACACAATACATCTTAGATCTATAAAGTAGAAACTTAAAAAAAGGCTACTTATCATAGCCAAAGGATAAAATATCTATGACAGGAAAACCTCATAGATAATATAGGAGAATAAGGATATGTCAGGGTTGTTGAATAGAGAAAGAGTAGTAATATGACCATAACATCTCATTTTATAAACTAAAAACATTCAGCATAACAGACATTTATTAAGCATCCATTTATGAAAAGCATTATTTCAAATTCTGCATACTTGAAGATGAAAAAACAGATCCCCTGACCTGTTAAGAGTTTAGTGAACATAAAACTCATACACAAGTTAAGTATAATTCAAATAAGAATGGAATAATCGGAGTAGATTGAGGAAATTTGAAAATAAATTCTTATCTATCTGGTCATATAAGTCAGTCTTTGGCATAGGAATCAATAGTGTAGAAGTTGTGTATGAAATGAATAGGGGTAACTTTTGCTACAGATCCAGGCTCAGTAAAGCATTTTGCAGGGCCCTTTATTTTTTTTCTTTTCTGATATTTGATCTGTCCTTGTACATGATGATTCCATTCCAATGGAATGATTGCCCCTTAAAGTCGGTGACTATTTTCTTCCTCTCCTCCCCTTGTAATGCCAGAGATACTGAGGCAAGACAAAAATTAGAGTTTTTAATATTTTATTAATGGAGTACTTTTTCTAGTTGGCTGGATAGAACTCTTGTCTCAAAGCATCCAGCATCTAGTAATTAATTCTAGAAATTTTTATAGGAGTCCAATTATCAGAGAAACAAAGGCAAGGTGGGGGGGAGAAACATCTAGTAAGTCATAATTTCAGAAAGGACTCCTTCCTTCCCTCCTTTCTTTCTTTCCTTCCTCCCTCCCTTCCTCTCTCCTTCCCTTCCTCCCTCCCTCCCTCTCCCCTTCCTTCCTTCCTTCTTTCCTTCCTCCCTCCCTCCCTCCCTCCCTCCCTCTGTTCCTTTCTTCCTTCCTTCCCTCCTTCCTTCCTTCTTCCCTTCCTTCCTCCTTTCCTTCCTTTCTTCCCTCCTTCCCTCCCTCCTTCCTTCCCTCCTCCCTATGAAATTTGTCTGTAAAGATAGGCCAGATAATGAAGGCTTGAAATAACAAAGAAAAGACTTGTTTTTTATCTTTGAGAGCATTACTATTCCTTGTTTATAATTCTATAATTTTCTGACTGAATTGTATAACAATTTCTAAGTCAGAATTCAGTGGTTCATTGGGTAAAGTACTGGGTTTAAA
Organism: Myrmecobius fasciatus; assembly: GCA_023553655.1. Lineage (NCBI taxonomy): Eukaryota > Metazoa > Chordata > Mammalia > Dasyuromorphia > Myrmecobiidae > Myrmecobius > Myrmecobius fasciatus. The sequence continues at coordinate 30,001 of JAJPUD010011894.1, forward strand.
GTTGGAAAAACTTGACTTCCAATTTCAAATATACACTAGCTGTTTGATACTAGATAAATATCCTCAGTTATCTCATCAGAAATGTATATATTAGTACATACATATATTTCAAGGTTATTATAAGATCAAAGGAATTATAAAGCACTTAGCAAAATGATTTGACATAAGTGCTATATAAATATCAGTTGTTGTTGTTATCCTGTTGAATAGAGAAGAAATATAAGCTCATGTCATTTCATTGATACTTTCATCTAGATCTCTAATTAAAAAAAAGTGGAATAGTAATAAATTTTCTGATACAATATTTAATACAATATATTACTCTCCATTTTTGTATTCTTTTCTTCTTGATGTTAAGGACATTAAAAGGATATGCATTAATTTCTTCAGATTAAGGTTATACATACTGGACATTTGCAAGATAAATATCAATTTAAATAATTCTAGGTTTCCTCACATGGAAATACTCATTTTCTGTATCCTGTCTTCATGACTGATCTCAACCACCATTGTAATATGAGCCCTAGTTATGTTCCTCTCACTGTTGGCTCCAGTAGCTTTCTGCATTTTTTCACTTTTTGGGGAATCTTCTCTCTCAGTGTTTGCTTTCCTCATTAGAATGTAAACTTTTTGCTTGTTTTTAAGTGCATCTCTAACACTAACAATAACTTCATATGATAAGTGGGATTTTTTTCCTTTAAATCATTACATTTTATTTAGAAAATTTGATGTTTCTTTAGTTTTTATTTTATGAAAAACTTCAAATTAATTACTTCAACTAAAATAGAAGACAAATATAACTATATAAGTACTGTGACAATAATTATAAGACATCTATTTTGACTTTGTCTTTTCATTTTTAGGTTTCATACAACAAAAGAAAGTATTTATTAATAAATGGCACTAGGCTAGGTACAAAAAGAAAAAAGAAAATAGGCCCTGATCTCAAGAAGTCTATGCTCTGTTGAAAGGAATTTTTTTTTTAATTTATGTCCAGGTAGGCACTCTTGTGTGATTTAGGTTCCTTCACAACTTTTGATTAAGCTTCATTTCAGCCTTTGCTTTCTGCTAAGATTAGGAAAGGCTTTAGTTTGGTTTTCTAATATAAGCAGTGACTTTTTTGATCTCTAAAATTCTGGCATTTTTTCAACTTGTACAAGGTATAAAGAGAAGTAATATAACTGCACAGTTTCTCTCCTTTAATGATATAAATAGCTATGGTTTTCTATAATTTCAGAAGAGCATTTCATTATTTTTATATCCCACTCCTTCTCCCCAGTGAAGACATTGCTGTCTTCAAAATTTCTAACAAATAGGTATTCAGTGTCAATTTTAATACCAAAAAATACGGGAAAATCGCTAATTTCTAGGACAGATCATTCAATTTTAAAGTACTTGAAATTGTTAGGAATATCCAAATAGTAGCAAACAAAACTCTTCATTTCTCATTTAAAGGCCTTCTTAACCTGTCCTTTCCTTTCCTTTCCATTCTTCTTACAATTCACTCCTACACATGTATCTTATGGTCCTGAATCTAATCTAATTGCTTTTCCTCCTACAGGAATCCTACACTTATCTGTAGATTATTTTGCCTTTTTTTTTGTCTATCCCTCATGCTTGCAGTGTTCTTTATTTCCAAATCCTTCCCCCCCCCCCCCGGATTCCTTAAAGATTGCTCAAATTCTAGCTTCTTGGTAGTAGATACCTCCATCTTTCTGTGGTATCCCCTCTAAAATTACGTTCTAATTACAATTTATAAATTAAATGTGTATATTATTATTCACATTTTTCCCCACATTAAATTTTGAATTCCTCGACAGAAGGTACTATATCTTTGCCTTTCTTTGGATCCTCAAAGCTTAGTCTGAAAGATACACTTAAATGTATATTGACTGACTTACTGATTGTAGTTTTCATCTATTGATCAAGCCACTGGACTCCAAGAAGACTTTTTCTCTTCCAACTAGTGGAATACCTTTCATGCAAATGCAAAGGAATGTGGGAAGAGTCTCTAGGATCCAACCTCTGGCATCTAATTGGTAAGATAGAAAGGAAGGATCAAGGGTAAAAGAATAAGTATATATGTTGTGTCTACCATATGAAAGGCACAGTGCTAAGTATTTTTACAACTAATATCTCATTTAATTCTCTTAACAAACCTATAAGGTAAGTTCATTACACTTGAGAAAACAAGAGAAAAAGTAACTTGCTCAGGCTTGCACAGCTGTAAGTAAATGAAGCTTGATTCCAATTATGGTTTTCCAGCCTCCAAGCCCATCACTCCAACCACTGCACTACCTAACTGCTTCTGCATAACTATTGAAGAACACTTGCCCAGGGTCACACAGCTAGGGAATGTTAAGTGTCTGAGACCAGATTTGAATTCAGGTCCTCCTGACTTCAGGGCTGGTGCTCTATCCACTGCATCACCAAGCTACCCCTGGATATAAAATTTCTAATGGAGAATGACAAATATAATAGTGGCAGATAATTCTCTTATGCCTTCAAGAGAGCTCTAGGTTTTTCCTCCACCAACTACTAATGCCTCTCTGAGACAATTTTCCCTACATTTAGATCTCTCTCTCTCTCCCTCTTTCTCTCACTCTGTGTGTGTATATATATATATATATATATAT
>JAJPUD010011894.1:32736-52121 GCA_023553655.1 Myrmecobius fasciatus
ATATATATTATATATAATTTTTATAATTTATATAAATACATATATATTTATATAAATATATATAAATTATAATTTATATAATTATATAATATATAATATATAATAAGACAATCTATATTAACATTTGTGTATGTATACATTATACATATCTGCATATGTGTATATATGTAAGTTTATCAAGCAAAGCATTGAAGAAAGCATATAAACTTACACATATAATTGTATATATGAATATACATTATACTAATATTGTGCAGATATACATATATTTTTATATACATATAGTATGTGCCTAGGATTTGCAATTCATGTTCCCATACCTATATAAGTTTTTTGAGAAGAATTGGCTTTGTTTTGTTTTTATTTTTTGTTTTGCTTTTTTTGAATCCGTGGGGCTTAGAACAATGCTAGTTATATAGAGAGCACTTTAAAAAATATTGTTGACAATGGGATGACTTTCTGAGATGTGCTCATTTGCAGAAAACTTCCTCTATGATAAGATAGGTAAGCTGTTTTTGAAAAACTTTGCTTTACTCGGCTGTTCATAAATATTTTTCTTTCCATATACAGATCTAAGGGTTTTACTCAGGACTCAGAAGGCAATACACAGAAAATTCTTTTGTTGGTTAGCCTAGTATTTAGCTGTGCTCTAATACAGGGGGCATATTCTTGTCCAAGTGACTGACAGTAATTGGGCAACGGGCTGTGGGCCATGGCTCCTACTTATTAAGCTAACACTTACTGACAGCTACAATTTGGAGGTCAGCCAAGGAGAATAAAAGAAATGGGACATGATTTGGGTATTCTCCATAAAAAAGTCGAGTACAATAGTAAGACAGATAGAGATGTTTTTATGACTTCATAGCTACTTGAATTCTTCACGGAAGGAAGTTTTGGTAGGAAAGAGTTAATTCAATTAGTTGATGGTGGTGAAAAGATGAGACAGAATTTCACTGAAACTGGAGAATCATTTGTTTTTTAGAATTGTTTGGGTGTCCTTATAAAGAAACATTTTAAGATAATTCTTGGATAAATCATGTCAGGATCTCTGATCTTATAGGACTTTGAAGACATTCTCACTGGGAAGCTACATAATTTCCATTGTTGCATAAAATTAGTCTTCTGTTAGTTTTGGATTATAAGATTCATCTTGTGCATTCTATGAGGTTATGTTTTGATGTTAAATTAATCTTCAGAAAATATGACCTACTAATTACATTCACAAAGAGAATATGTGAAAGATCTTTAAAAAATTGAGGCTAATTATTTCTTCATTACCATTGGTAAAAGATAGGAAATATGTAAAAATATCATTAAAAATGTAATTGAGATTGAGGCTAATGAAGGCTTTCTTCTAATCCATTATTTTGGGAGTGAGATCTTTCCTAGAACCCTGTTAGATTCCAATGAAAATTGGATAGATGACAGATGGAGATGTCTGCACAGAAGTTCTCAAAAACATGGCAATCATCAATAAATATTTGCTATGTACTTATCTGTCAGATTTGTGCTAAGAATGGAAATACTAAGAAAAAATTTTAATGGTCCTTTTCCTCAAAGAGGTTATATTCTAATATGAAAAAATAATACAAATAACTGTAAAATAGTCAAGCACAGAGATATTGTAGAATGGAGTTATGATATAAGTTTAAAGAAACACACATATAATTAAGAGACAGGAGGAGATAAAAAATCAATGGAAAGATGTATATAAAGCATATTTTAAAAACTAGGAGAAACTTGAAGAGAATCTATTTCAATAAAAGCCAAAAGAAAGAGGGTGTTTGATATAGTGTTTAATGCTGAAGAGAAGAAAAGAAGGATAGAGATGAAGCAACTGAATTTGTTCATTAGGGAGTCCTTGATAAGAAGGGTTTTAGTAGAATAACGGGAAATGGAACCCAGATTGTAAGAGGTTGTGGTGAGAGAATAGAATGCATGAGTCTATGGTGTGGTCCATATTTAGGAGCCACATCTTTCTTTAACTATACTCTTTGGTTTGTTTTATCTCTAGTTTTGTATATATCATTTGAAAACTCATTTGTATGTATTGTTTGTATGCTCATTTGAATAAGTCACATTCCAAACAATTCTCTTTTCCTGTCTTTAATACAGTAAATATTCCCACTCTTTCTTAGCTTTTCATTACCAGAGCTGCTTCTTCTCCTTCATGCTTAGCATTCACTTCATTGCTTATGGGCTTAATCCTTTTCAGTCAGTTCTATTAAAAAGGGATTAAGCTTTACCAAACACAAAAACAAATGTTTAAAAAAGTATTTTTTAATTAAACTATGTAAGCTACCTTGAAAAACTTACTCTCAGAGAGTAAAAGACAAAAAAAGGGGAATAAAGCCAATAAGAACATTCTAAATTTTAAAGTTTGAGTAATAGTAATAATGATTTTCAACTTTGCAACTAATGTTTCATAAGAATAAATAAAAGTCTGAAAAGAAGAAAAGATGGCAGTATTTTCAACAGTCTCTTCTAGAGTCATGCTATTAAGGATACCTTTCCTCAAGAATTTTGTATAGTAGAGCACAAAGGTTATTAGCTTATAAGTTATGAAATGCATTTTCCAATTTAGACTCACTTATTAACTAGAAAAATCACCTAACCTACTTGAATCTCACTTTCTTTTATATGTAAAATAAATGTGCTGGATTCAAATTCTGACAAAAAGAATAGATGTATGACCATAAAAAAACTTCTTCTCATTCCCCTCTGATCATCTATGCCTTGCTGTGGTACCATTTATTATGAGTAAGATTATGTCCTAGACCATCATCTATGCTTTACCTCCAGTATCTTTCCTCTCTCTCCACCCTTTGTATTCTGGTTTACAATATGATTACTCAACAGAAATACTTTTCTGCATAGCTACCAATGATCTTTTAATCACTAAATCTAGTAATTTTTCTGTCCTCAACAATCTCAATAACTTATAGAGATAATAGAATTTGACACTATTGACTATCCTCTTCAGTAGCCTGTTGGATACTCTTTTTACTTTGTGATTTTTCTTAAACTATTTTCCCTTGATTCACTTTTCAGCCTAACTCAGCAGGTTATCATCTATATCTTGCCTCATAACTATTTTTTTTATTCTAAGACTTTATCCTGTGTTCTCCTATCTTGTCTTTTGACATTCTTTTGTGATTTTCTCAGTTCTTTATTTTCTTCTTCATTATTATGATTACCAAATGCATCTAGGCTATTATCACCCTTTCCTAAGCTTAGGAGCTACAAGCTCCTAAGAAAACCGTTCTATTTGGTGTCCCTCAAATATTCTCCTTTCCAATCCATCCTTTATACAGGTACCAAAGTTATCTTCCTAAAGTACAATTCTAACATGAAATTCTTCAGCTCAACAAAATTCAGTGACTGCTTGTCATTCCCATGTTGAAATGCAAACTCCTTTGTCATTTACTTCATTCTCTATCCCCAGGCCTTTTACTTGTTATTTTCCTACATACAATGTGAGCAAACAAAAATTCCTCTTATTCTTTTGCTCATTTCTGTTTGTTTGCAACCAATGGCCACACATCTGAATGCAATTCCTTTTCACCTCCGTTTCTTATAACCCTCCTTTTTATCACTTTTATCACTCAACTCAAAAAATAATTGTGCTTTCATAATTTTTTTGAGTTGAATGTCCTTCTAGGTACCAGGGATTTATCTGCTTTCTCAAACTTCCTTTTGTCTTAAGTATGGCTGAAGAAGTTTATCAGGAAATCCATAATCAACTGATTTCTCTTCCAGACCTATCAAAGAAATGATTAAAAGAATAATGAGTAGATAATATCGACAATGAGGTGTTAAGGTCCTAAATAAATACAAAGAGATACTGGATAGTTTGTTACTTCTTTTCAATGGTATGAAGCAATACTCATCAAAATTTTTATGTATTTTTCTCTCTTTTTTCTATCAAAATTAATGAAGCTAAGGAGTATCAAGCCATTGATAAAGGGAAAGATGGAGAAAAGGGCTGTTCTTAAAATGTGAAAAAAAATCTCTGATGCAATTGATTGAGATAGCAAACAGGTTTGGGGAATGTGATTTTGGGACATAAAGAAGAAAGCCATGGGAATAAAGGACCAGCAACATGAAAATGAATCTCTTCTACTAAATGTAATTCTGAGATGTCTCTACCCAAAGGGGCAAAGGGTGCAATCATCAGATCCTGCTTTCTACCATTGGGTTTTTATTACCATAATCTCCCATGGTACATATAATCGCAGGTGATTTAATTAGTCTTTGGGTGTCCTGTTTATGTTTTAAAAGGAGGATGCTAGTTGTAAACAAGCCTAGTTCATTGACTAGAGGCAAGGAAACATCATGATGGCTACTAATAATGGGTAAATATGTATGTCACACAGAGGCACAAAAATACTGAGGCAGATGGCATGGCATGAAGTAGAATGGGAGGCAGACAGCACACAGAATGAATGCAGAAGGGAGATGGACATGTAGAATCACATGTAACTGCAGCTCAGAATCAGGAACACTTAAGGAGACAGGGCCTTGTATGATATTCCATTTTTGGTAAAGTCAAATAAAATACAAATATTTGATGTTATTGATGGATTAACCACTCTACTCAATAAGCTCCATCTGCTAAATAGTCTGGGGCAATTAGGTGATACAATGAAGTGTCTAGAGTTAAGGAAGTCCATCTTCCTAAATTCAAATCTGACCTCAGACACTTACTTAGCTATTTATCCCTAGAGAAGTCACTCTTCATTTTGCCTCAGTTTCCAAATCTGTAAAAAAAAGCTGGAGAAGGAAATGGCAAACCACTGCTATATCTTTGCCAAGAAAACCACAAATGGGATTATGAAGAGTCAGATCTATGACTGAAGAACAACACTAAATGGTCTAATTATATCCAGACTTGTAATTGTCTTCTTTTCCCTCAGAAGGGAAAGCATTTAGAATTGTTTATATTAACATAGGAAGAAGGTGTAGAGGTGAAAGGGATCTCAGAGATCACCTAAGTTCAACCACCTCAATTTAGAGGGAAGGAAAATGAAGTCTATAGGAACTAAGATAGTAACATTCATCACCTGTCATAAAACTTGCTTTTTCTGACTCCAAATTTCCACCCTCTTCACACAACAGAGATAGTTCTTGTTTCTCAGGAGTCTCCCTACCCAGGAATATTTTACCATCTAGGAAACTTCATCCTATAATCTCTTCACTTAACCAGGAATTCATTGCCCCTTCTTTTATGATGCTAGTTTGCTATTAGCTCATTCCTACAACTCCCCACTTGACCCAGGAAATTCTTGCTGTTTTACTCTAACTAGAACTAATGCCATCTCTACACTACATGGCTTTTTGCTCATCTGGGTTGGCTTTCCCTAGAAGGGATTCTCTACATGTTCAGACTTTGCCTCCAGGGAACCAGTCATATATTTATGCCTCTCAGATCTAATTCTTTCCATCTTTTTTTTTCTTTCTCTAGCACTCTTTTTTAAAGCACAAATTCAAGATGTAAGTCAAGTATATAATTGGTGATGAGTCACTTTATCACTCTCAAAATTGTGTTGTCAAAAGGAATTTTTACTATTTTATATGAAGATATTTTCAATGCCAGAAGAGAGAACCCAATCCTTTAACCTTGTTAACAAGGATTTATAAAACCTTTACCAGTCTCCACCTAGGTTTTTAAACAGTAGTGCTTTTTTTTTCTAGTTAATTCACAAATAACCAGTGGTAAAGCTATCACTACCATTCTATACTTGTCTTTTCCTGGTTTTTCTCTCCATTTCTTCCCTCTTCTCTTTCTTCCTTCCTTTTTCCTTTGTTTTTCTTTTCTCCTTTCCTTCTTTCTGTCTTTTACTGTTTTTTTTTTGCTTTCTTCCTTCTGAAAATTAATAGAAGGGAAATTCCGTAGCTTTTTTGGTTGTATTCAATCTTTAAAAATTCATTGCTCTTCCTTTAAATTAATTTTTTAAAGAATTTTTTCTTTTCAAACAACATGCTTCTTTATTTAGTCAGTGATATGCCCTGAGTATGTTTACAAGGGCTGAACAGACACTTCCATGCATTGCTAATATAAACACCTCCATGATTGGTTAATTACAGAAAAACACCTGGAGGTCCTACTACTTCTAATTGCCATTTTCCCAAGCTAGATGATAGCTATATGCAAGATTATGAAGAGGCCATCAAGTTGAATGAAGATAACTATGGATTCCTGAAGTAAAGGCATTCATTAGCCATCTGTCCAATATTATCCCTGGCTAACTTTGTTTTGCTATAAACCAAACTCCTATCAAAGTCCTTCATATTCTATTTTTGAAAGTGTTTTCTTATTGCAGAGGTGGAATACATGAAAGGGCCAGGGATAGTGAAATTTAAGAATCATACCTCTGCATTTAGGTGTTTCAGGGAAATATGTCATGCTTAGTACCTTGAAAATACTACATAAAGGTAAAAAGAATTAAGAAAGAAAAGGAGGGGCAGCTAGATGGCACAGTGTATAGAGCCAGCCCTGAAGTCAGGAAGACCTGAGTTCAAATCTGGTCTCAGATACTTAACACTTCTTAGCTGTGTGACCCTGGGCAAGTCACTTAATCCCAATTGCCTCAGGAAAAAAAAGAAAAGAAAGTGATAGGGACTCTCTATGTTTTACTATATAATCCTACAGATGACCACGATATTGGGGATTAGGTAAAATAAATAAATAATATACTACCTATTTGTTGTTCAATTGTCTCCATTAGTTCCAACTCTTTTGGACCCCATTTGAGATCTTCCTGGCCGAGATACTGGTGTGTTTTTTCCATTTCTTCTACAACTCCTTTTATACATGAGGAAAGTGAAGCAAATAGCATTGAATGACTTGTTCAGGGTTACACAGCTAGGATGAATTTAAACTCATGATATTGAGTCTTCATGATAACTATAAGCCTGGCATTCTATCCACTCTGCCACTTAGTTACCCATTCCTTTAACCTATGAATTATAGAAAGAACAAAATAATGAATAAATAATCCTTTCAAATATTAGGAATATGTAACAAATAGTAAAATGCATTAGATCTTTCTTTTTAATATTGAAATCCAAGAATCTCTAATCTTTACTATTATTGTATTAATGAAAAGCAATTTTAGATTTTTTTTTTAAAGTAGGTCATTGATGCCTTTTGAGAGAAATAATTAAACAAACCAAATAATCAATTTTTAATGCTAATCTACATGTAATAGCTGCTTAATGAATTATTTTGGTTACTATATATATGATGTATATATATATACATATATATATACACATATATAATGAGAATTCATTTTGTATTTTCATTTCAAAATATATCAAAGCATGTATAAACTATATTAAACTGACATTGGGAATAATGTATAAGTGAATAGATAAGTCAAAACATATGAACAAATAGTTCCCCAAAGAAGAATTGCAAACTGTTAACAACCATATGAAATATTGCTTCAAATCACTAATAATAAAAAAATGCAAGTCAAAAGAACTTAGAGATTTTTGCCTCATACTCAGGATATTGAAAAAGATGATGAGTGATGGGAATAACCAATTCAGAAGGGGCAGCAAAAAGACAGGTACACTAATATATTGCTAGTGAAGATATGAACTGGATCAACTATTCTGAACAACAATTTGAATTTATACTTATAAAATGATCAGATATCCATTCCTTTTGACCCAGAGATCTCTTTGTTAGGCACATACACACACAGACACAGACACACACACACACACACACACACACGTCCATGTGCTTACTAAGAGCTAGGAAACAGGATTTGGTGATTATACTTTAGAAAATGGATATAATAGTGTGGTCAGTTCTGGAAAACAGGTTTTAATAAAGACATTGATAAGTTGGAGATGTCCAAAAAAGAGTAACTAAGATGATGAATATATTTCAGATCATGACAATTTATTGGTTAAATGAATTAATGTTCTTAAGCATGTAGAAAAGAAAATTTAAGTAGGTAATGATAAGTTGCTCTAAGCATTTGAAAATCTATCATGGAGAAGGAAAAACAAGTATTTATAAAATATTTACTATGTGCCAACCACTGTCCTAAGCACTTTACAAATATTTTATTTGATTCTCAGAGTGATAGGAGTTGGATGATCTTATTATCTCATTTTTGTGTTTAAAGAAACTAAGGCAGAGAACAAAGTGATTTGACCAGGGCTACACAGAATAAGCATCTGAGTCTTGTCTTTAAATGTGTCTTTCTGTGTCCCAGCTGAGATCTCTACCATCTAACTGTTCAGATGTGCGAGTGATATTCAATAGTTTTTCTTAGATATATATCAAGTTCCCTTCTAACTCAATGACTCTGTGACATTTTGTTTACATAAGTTTAATTTTTAGTAGAATCCAAGTAGAAATAGACACTGAAAGCCACAACATTGAATCAGAAAATTAAATTGAAGAAAATGAAGATTTAGATTAAAATACTGTGTTTTTTCTCTGGTCAATATATATTGACAATAAAGCTATTGTAGAAAATGCTATTGTAGTATTATCTTAAGAGATTCATTGAGACCCTAAAATCGCAATTCAAGGAGAAGAATACAACCACTGTCTAATGCCACTTTTAACATTTATACCTTTTTAAACTTGTGAAAAAGACCATAATTGATAGGAAAAATATTCTAACAAAAACAGAATAATATTAATAAAAACATGTGTTCCATCACTCTATGAATGTTATGGACAGCAGCTTGTTGATGATGTTTAAGTTGTGTTTGACTCTTTGTGACTCCATTTGGGATTTTCTTTTTAAAGGAACTGGAGTGATTTTCCCTTTCCTTCTTCAGCTCATTTTACAAATGATAAAATGGAGGCAAACATAGTTAAGTGACTTGCCCAGTGGCAATTAGCTAATATGCATCAGAGGCTAGATTTGAACTCAGGAAGATAAGCCTTCAGATTTAGAACTTTATTTACTGAGCCATCTAGCTATCTTCTTTATAGCAACAATGCAGTACAGTTATGGCAGTTAGATAAGGATCAATTCTTCCTTACCCCAAATCAGGAAAAGATATAATCTCCAAACTCATAATAATAAGGTCAAAATTATATGGAAGTACTTTTGAAATAAGCAGATGACACTTTGTCAAGCAGTAGCAAAGGCTATATCATTCAATTTTTCAAATTTAAATAAAAGCATTTTACCCCTGAAGGGAGTGGTATAAAATATAATTGAAAGGTCCTCCATGTACAATACATGAAAGAACTCAATCAACAATTTGATGAAATAGAAGTATTGAACAAATATCTGAGTAACAAATATTTGTTTATGAATGTAAACATGTTTTTAATAGCAATTCAGAATTAGTTCACTATCAGAAATTAGAGTTGTTAACTTTGAGGTATATGAACTTAGGGAACAATGGGAAAAAGCCACAGAAATGGTAAATTGTATATCAGATTATTACATAAAACAACAAAAAGTTAGTGCCTACTGAATAATTAGTAAAATATGACTTTATGATTAGAATTAGATATTTGAAGATATTTGTTGTATTTCAACAAATACATACCTCAACATATGCAACAACTCCAAAAATAAACTGTTCTAGAACTGGGGCATTATCTAAGATCACTGCTGCCTGCAATGATTTAGATATAGCATGGTGCCATAAAAATTTGAGAAAAAAGTTTTTTAAATATCTCTTTCCTTGTCAAATATTCATCATCTTCAACTGATGTGAAACAAAAAATTTTGTAAATAGAAATTCAGCAGAAGACATGAAAATTATGCGGGAACAGAATCTAGTGTATCAAGACTACATCCTAGTACTTCTTTTCTTTCTACTCTATAATATCTCCCTTAGTGAACTCATCAATATGCATTAATGCAATTAGTAATAATCTCTATACAAATGTTTTTCCAGCCCTATTCTCTCCATCATGAATTATAGTCACATATCACCTAATGCCTACTAGATATGTTGAACTTCCTGCCACATAGTCATCTTAAACTCAACATGTCTGAAATACAACTCATTATTTTGCCCCTAAACCTTCTTTTCTAATTTTCCTTTTGATTCTAAGAGAATCCACCATTATTCTAATTACCCAGCTTCCCAAAATTGGTATAGTCTTTGGATCTTCTTTCTCATTTATTCTGAATATGTATTTATCCCTTTACAAAATATTTGATATATATCACCTTCACTCACTCAAATATTGCCCTTTGACCTTTCTTGTCTAGACTATTAATATAACTTTATAAGATTTACTGACACAAATAACTTGCTATCTTTATATAGCGAATAAAATGATTTTCTTAAATCATAGCTTTGAGTATGTCACACACATAAACATACCCTATTCTATAAAGTTCACTGTCTACACAGACAATATCAATTCTGCTTGGCAGTTAATTTTGATACAGCTTGGTCCCTTCCTTTCTTCCTTATCTTTTAAAATATTACTCCCTTAATTGTCACAGTAGATCTGCCTCAGGTTTTTTTTTTTTTTTGCAAATTGAAGATAGTAACATTATTTAATTCTGAGAGTTGTTATAAGGATGAAATGAAATAATATTTGTAAAACACTTTGCAAGCCTCAAAATACTACGTAGATTAGTTATTGTTAACTTTTTTTTGCCAGCAGCATGTTTCTAAAGCTATGCTGAAAAAAGTTGTTTAAAAAAAATTCTTAGGATATTCAGAAAAGGAACATAAAATAGTATAAGGGGTTTTATGGTCTCTACTCAGATTGACTATTCTTTCTTTATCATTGATTTCCTCTATTTTTCCTTATACATGACTAGGTTTTCTTTTTCCCCCATATGTGTCCCTCCACCCACAGAAAACAAAATAAAACAAAAATGACACATAAAGAAAAAAAAAAAAAAACTATGGGCAACTAATTAACATCACAAAAGTATCTATTCTCCATACTTGGGAATGAACTTTTGAATCCCACTGCAATAAAATTTAAATATTATTCATCCATGAAATTTTCTGTAACTTTATTTTTCTTTTTTGGCATAAATGATTCAAATTTGTTAGTTTGTCTATATAGTCTCAAATGTCAGCTCTTCCAGATATGATTCAGTGCCTTCATAGTAAGTTCCTGAAATAAGTAACGCAATAAAACAGCAAAAAGAAAGTGACAAGAGAATCTTAGTTAAGGCATCATATATGGGCCATCATAATATAGCATATAATCAATGGGCATTTTGTTAAACGTGAAAAACAAGGAGTTTCAGAAACATGAACATATTTGCTGGTAGAACAGTATAGCTAGTTTAAGAATATTAAGAATTATAATTATCCAAATTTTAGCAGCAAGAGGTGTTTTGAGTAAGGATGTTTGTGTTGTGTATCTAGTTGTAGCATCAACTAAATTCAGATATCACATAAGGCAAACAAAGCAGTCTTGTGAAATGAGGAACCTAATGGGAAAAGAAAAAAAAAAGAAAAAAAAAAGAAACTCACAGAAGAGATGGATAAAAATGAGAACAGTGAAGAGGTCGAGACCTAGAAGAAAGATCAGACGGCAGAGGAAAATACATAAACATGATCTGGGATACTGTGAAAGGAAACAGGAGCTACAAGAAAATGAGAAGAGTTTTTTTCCCCTTCTTTTATGTGATGGGGTGACAGCTAATGTTATTTCTCAAGGACAGTGATAAAACAGAAATTGCAGACAGAAGCAGCATCCTGCAGAGAGCAGAAGAGTTTTACCAGTAGTTCTTTGTTGCTGTATGTTATACAAACAGATCCAAATAGCATCATCCACCACCCACCATTTCTCATGGCTTTAGAACCTACAATTTCTAATGTAAATACATATATATGTATGTGTATTAGATATATCTATATCTATATATTTAGAACCTACAATTTCTAACGTATATATATACATACACATAAAGAGAGGTGTATATATACATACAATTTCTAATATATATATATATATATATATGTACACATGCACACACACACACACACAAAGAGAGAGACAGATACAGAGACAGAGAGAGACAGAGAGAGAGACAGAAAGAGAGAGAGAGAGAGAGAGAGAGAGAGAGAGACAGAGACAGAGACAGAGAGAGAGAGAGGAGTCACAAAGATACCAGATTGAAAAGGTGAGAGTTTGGCCAAGTTCACCATAGGAAAAAGAAAATAATAAAAAAAAAATAGTAGAAATGGAAGCTCAAAATCTTAGGTAAATAGAAAATATTTGGTGAAATAACAGAAAACTAAACTGGGTTAGTGAAGCTTTATTAATACTAAATAAAGGAGATTCAAAGAAATCCATTATCATTTTTGATAGCCTTCTGTATATTGAGAAAAAAATTACTTCCAACTAGTATCCTCTTGACATTTCTAGGAAAAGCAGAAATTTCTAGTGTTATGATGGGAAAAAAATGAAATTGGTAAACATAAATATATTTTCCCTGATCGTGATGAACAATGATACCAGAAGTAGAAAAAAAATTGTGTGTGTGGGGTTTGGGTAACAGTCTGATGATAGTAACAATGATTTTATTTAATGGATATTTGACACCATGGAGACCATATGTATGCACTTATATGTGTGTGTATATATACATAAATGTATTTGTGCTTGCAATAGACATGTACACATATACATATATGCACACACATAATAAGCATACTTTGCTTCCTCTCTGCTCAGATATTTGAATAATTTTATTTGTTCTTCTCTTTTTGGTTCCCTTTCTTTTCTCATATATTTTTGTAAACTCAGCATCTTTATTTCATAAAAATTAATATTTCAATAGAGCACTCATTCATAGTGCTCTAATGGTTTAAGTACATTCTTTTCCTTACAGGAGGATTCAAAAGTAGAACATCACTTTAGAGGTTTTTAGTTACTTCAGGGATTCTCAAGCCTCTAGTTAGTTTCTTTATCAAATCATATTTCAGCAGGGAATGAGATGATATTTTTATGACTATAGGTTTTTTTGTTAAGGTGGACTCACATAATTTTTGCTATAAATAATCACGCTTATGAGCAGAAATATCACTTAGATGGTAAAGAGAAGGACTTAGACTCAGGAAGACCTGGGTTCAAAGCTGTCTACTTAGGTATATTAACTGTATGACCTTGGTCAAGACATATTTGACCTCTCCATGTCCCAAAGCAATTAATTAATATTCTGTGTTGTAAAATAGTTGCTAATGTGGATTTTTAGAAGGATGCTCCTCTTCAGGGGACTTTTAGCATCCAGAAATCATAATTCCAAATAAACTGGCCTAAATAGAAAGATAAAAGTTTCTCCCTCTGTGGGAATCTTCAAAACAAAGACTGCATGATCATTTATCAGGTATGTGATACTGACTTTAAAGAGCAGGGTAAATTGTAACTGAGATCCTTTTTAATTCTGAGATTCTGTTATTTTGTGAAATTACAAGCATAGCTTTGGGACATTTTGGAATGCTGTTGAAATGCCTTTTTTCTTCCAGAAATTTGAAAAGGAAAGAAACTACTTATAAGTGAATATTTTGGCATTGAAAGATACATTTTAGTAACTAGATTAGTTTTGTATTTAAGACTCTAAAGCACCATAATAGTCTCTAACAGATTTTCAATCTCATAATATTAAATGTTGTCAAAAGGATGGGCATGAGAAAGAATAGAGTTCTAATCATTAAAATAATAATTTAATGAATCAATTTCAGAAATGAACAAACAAGTAAATGAAGAAATAAATAAGTAAACATATAAATTAATTAATGAAAAGGAAAAAAAACACATGAAGATTGGTTCTTTCTCAGAGAAACTTTGACAAAAATGGCAAATTCCTAACTTCAACTTATTCCCTGTCATCAAAATTTCTCAAGGTATCATACTTTTTTAATGTTGCAAAAATCAAAAATATGGTTCTTCTGAATTGGGAAACATTCTAGAATGTCAAAAGTATGTACACCACAAAAATAATATTTATAGTAAATGAAAATATTTCTGCATCAATTTTGTAGTAATTGTGGCAGCTAGGTGGCACAGTGGATAGAGCACCAGCCCTGAAGTCAGGAGGACCTAAGTTCAAATCTATTTTCAGGCACTTAACAATTCCTAGCTGTGTGACCCTGGGCAAGTCACTTAACCCCAATTGTCCCAGCCAAAAATTTAAAAAAATGAAGTAATTGAGATAATATGCTATTAACAATAAAACAGTTCAAATTCTTAAGACTGTAGTCTAAAAAATTTGGAAATAAAAAGTTATGAAACTAGAAAAGCTGATCATAAACACACTGTAATCAGAATATAAGTATTTCTTACTTTGATATGTGTTATTAATAAAACCATACAGTGTTTGGGAAAATGAGAATAAAAACTTTCAGATTGGCATTAAAATGTGTTGAATGTATCTTTTTTCTTTTTTTTTTTTAAATTTGGGAATGACTTTAATTTCTAAAGATCTTTCTTTACCCCATAATATCTTTTATCAGACAGTCAGAAAAGTTAGCATAATTATCCCATTTCCCTAGGGAAATATGAAGTTTGAACCTGTCAATAAACTTTGCTTTGTTTCCCCTTCCTCCTATTGTTACTCCATATTTTTCTCTTCAGTGTTACGAGAAGAAATTAGTACTGACTGTCAGTATAGTTGGACAAAAACACTAAAGGGCTGTCAAAAGGACTCTGGGGCTGTCAAAATTGGCAGGAGACTCTGGGGCACAGGGTGCAAAAGGACAAGCATTTAATTTTCTGAAGTTCCTCTACTTACTGTCAGTAACTTTGTGGAAAACTGGCAACCTCAATGTAATGATGCATTTCCCTATGGACTGCTAGTCAGACCAGTTTAGTTAATAGCCTGTTCATTTTCATTGAATGTATGTGTTGTATTTTAATGCATTTTGCTTTATCTTATTTCTACTTTGTACTTTATTTCAAATACCTCTGTATTCTGTGTATAATGTGTTTCCCATTTTAGATGATCTGCATTCAAAGAATGTTTAAAAAGTAAAAGTTTCCTTAGAACAGAAAAAAAGTATGAGCAAAACTAGAATTTGTTCTACCCACATGGCCTTAATCCTTTTCTCAGACATTTTTGTTTTCTGTTTATTATCAGCTAACTACACAAATTTCTAAAGAATCAAGTATGGTTTCTTTCTTATATTGTCAGTTCAATGAACATGTTGATTTCTTTTCAATTACTCTATCAGCACCTCCTTTGTACTAAACTCTCTGGGAAATAGAAAGCACAAATATCCCAGTCCTCATGGAGCTTACAGTAGTCACAGAGATAAGCCTTATAACAGGAAATGATGGCCACAGAGTATAATTATCTACCCCAATTAGACTATGAGATACTTAAGAATTCAGGCTGTCTTTTGCTTTTTTATTTATTTTATTTGTGTCCATAATGCTCAATAAATGTATGTTGACTTTATTTATTTATAAGACAACAACTGTATGATGTGCTAATTCCCCCAACTCCTGTAATACCTTGTATTTATTGTTTATATACTTATGTGTTTACATTTTAATTTTTTTTGCTGTTTTTGTTGTTGTTGTTGTTGTTGTTATTGTTACTGAATGCTAGCTGCTAGAGGGCAGAGACAATTTTAATGTTGTTTTTGTTTTCTTTCTCCTTGGTACAGAAATGGACATTTCACAAATGCTTGAAGAGTGGATTAAAATGCATAGTTAGAGGCTGTAACTACCCTAAGAGTTCAGAAAAGGAATAAACAGGTAAAGCAGTTTGAAATGCCCAAGAAAAGCTTTGTCAAAGATCTGGGCCTTTGTAGGACCTGTAGAAAGCAAAGGGTAAAGGCAGACACTACTACTACTACTACTACTACTACTACTACTACTACTACTACTACTAGCATTTATATAGAGCTCAAAGATTTGACAAATACTCACATATATTACCTCATTTAATCCCTATAAGAACACAGTGATATAAGTGCTATTATTGTTCACATTTTACACATAAGCAAATTGAAGTAGATAGAAATTATATGATTTGTCTAGTCATAAAGCTAGCAAGTGTCTGAGGTCATATCTGAACTCAGATCTCATTCTTTTTTTATTAAAGTTTTTTATTTGCAAAACATATGTATGGGTAATTCTTCAACAATGACTCTTACAAAGCTTTCTGTTAAAAATTTCCCCCCCCCAGTTCCAACCCCTCCCCTAGATGCCAGGATGTCAACTACAAATCAAATATATGTAGTCATATTTCCACACATCTTGCTGTATGAGAAAAATCTTATCTACAAGAAGAAAAAATCTGAGAAGGGAAACATAATGCAAGAAAACATCAATAGCGAGCATGAAAATGTTATGTTGTGGTCCATATTTCATATCCGTTTCTCTGGGTGTATATGGCTTTCTTCACTGAACAATTGGAACTGGTTTGAGACAATTTTTTGTTGCAGAGACACATGTCCATCAGATTTGATCATCATGTAATACTGTTGTTGCCGTGTATAATGATCTCCTGGTTCTGCTCGTTTCACTCAGCATCAGTTTATACAAATCTCTCCTGGCTTCTCTGAAATCATCCTGATGGTTGTTTCTCACAGAACAATAATATTCCATAACATTCATATACCATAATTTGTTCAGCCATTCTCCAATTGATGGGCATCCATTCAGTTTCCATTTTCTAGCCACTACAAAAAGAGCTGCCACAAACATTCTTGTACATGTGGGGCCCTTTCCTTCCTTTATGATTTCTTTGGTATATAAGCCCAATAGAAATGCTGCTGGGTCAAAGGGTATGCACAGTTTGATAATTTTTTGAGCAGAGTTCCAAATTGCTCTCCAAGATGGTTGGATCCATTCACACAGTTCCACCAACAATGTATGTGACCCAGTTTTCCCACATCCATTATTCGTCACTATCTTTTCCTTTCATTTTAGCCAATCTGACAGGTGTGTAATGGTATCTCAGAGTTGTCTTAATCTGCATTTCTCTTATCAATAGTGATTTGGAGCACCTTTTCATATGACTAGAAATGGTTTTAATTTCATCCTCTGAAAATTGTCTGTCTATATCTTTTGACCATTTATCAATTGGAGAGTGGCTTGAATTCTTATAAATATGAGACAATTCTCTATATACTTTAGAAATGAGGCCTTTATCAGAACCATTGAATGTAAAGATGATTTCCCAATTTATTAATTCCCTCCTAATCTTGTCTGCATTAGTTTTGTCAGATCTCATTGTTTATAAAATATTCTATACATTATAATAACTGCCTCATTTTAGTTGCATCATTTACTTTGCAAGATAAATAAAATATGGATTGAAGGGCAGGAAGAAACTATTATGTAGTGTTTATGGGACAGAGATACAGAGATCAGTTTGGCTTAACCTGAACAGAAGGTATATAAAATGCAAGTAGTAAGGGAAGAAAAAAGAATTAGGCATATTGACTGAGGTTATAGAAGTTCTTGAAAATAAGGTTAAAAACAACTTTAAATAAAATGTTTTTGAGCAGGGATGATGGGATAGAATGAATGAGCATAGGTGAGGAGAAATTTTGACATGATGACAGTGAAAATAGAATGAGGCCCCTCAGCAGAGAAGGAGTGAAATAAAGGGATTCTGTGGGTCAGAATATTGAATATATTAAGAGAAGTGATAATTGAATTAGGTGGTTTTTTCTTGACTTCTTCTTTGTGTCAAAGTAGGTTTCTAGGGGGAGGGAGTATATTGGACCCAGAACTAACCGATTTAAAACAAAAGGCATCAATAAAACTAATTTTAAATGTTTAAAAAAAAGAAAGAAAAAGAAAATAAATAGGAAGAGTATGTCTTAAAAAGGAAGAAGGAATGATTATTGAAGACATTTAGGTGTAAGATGATTAAGGTCTGTATTGTAATGTTGACAGAGGAAACTAGGGTAATATGAGAAAGAATAAATGAGAGTCATTCTGAAGAAAGTATTGGTAGCACTTAATACCTTCATGAGTATAGGAAACTTGAGAGATAGATGTATGAAGGAGGTCAAGGTAATAAGCCTATCAAAGATCAATTGAATTTTAAGTCATAGTCAAGATTACACTGGGGATGTTTCCTTGACAGCTAGCAATATGTGATTGAAGTTCAGGAGAGAGGATAAGCCTAGAAAAAAGGAGGTGTGGATAGCATCAGCATAAAGATGATGGTAGAAACTAAGAATCAATGAACTTTCTGAGGGAGAAATAATTATAATGGTTAACAATGCTCACATTATGAACTTAAAGATACTGATATTATATTCTTGAAGCCATGTTTACAAATGGGAGTCAGAAATTTATATTAATATCTGGCTCTTAAATTAAGCAATTAACTTGATATTTTTAACTTCCACATGTAATTTCTTAAATTATTTTTTCACCCCTCCAGAAGTTTTGCTTATATTTCCAAGGCCAAAGAAGGACTTGATGCTTCTAAAAAATGTATTGCAAAATTTTATTTTGGATATTGAAGTGTTTGATATTTCTTACTCTGATCTTTATACTTTAAAATGTATGTAAGGTTGCTTGTTCCAAATTGAAGATCTATGTGAACACTGTTTAGGCTCATTCTTGCTTAGCTAATGAGTTTTTACAAGATCAAAACTACTTGGCTGAAAAATTCATTTCTTTTCTCCATGTGTGGAGTACAACAAGCAAATATGTATGGCAGAAAGCTACTTCTTTGTAAATGTAAGGCAAATGGCACACAGAAGCATCTCTGCATATTGATGCAAAAATTATACTGTAATAGGACTCCCTGCAGCATGTCTTTGTACCAACTCAAATTCTGGAGTCAATTTTTTTTATTGCATATGAATAAACAGCCCCAAATATGCCCATAATGAAATCTCTGGCAGACCTTTAAAGAGAATATTACTAGGCAGACATATAACTTCAGTCTTTGGTGCTTTTTCTCCCTAGATATTAATGAGGGCATCTGTATTCACACTTAACACTGAGACAGGAGTAAATACTGACTTGTTATAATGTCAGGGATTGAGAATCAATGAACAGGAATGAATCACAGGAAACCAATCACAATTCCTTTGCCATCTGTTGGAATCCTTCAGAGAGTAAAGAATCATGACTGATACCAATCATTCTTGGGTGAATGGTTTCCTAAATTACCAGCTTTGTCACCATTAAGCTATCTGTAAACGTAATTCTTGTTATGTTATAAATGAAATGCAAAGTTTGGAAACTTAAATGTGTGATTAACATATCATGGTAATGGATCATATGCTGAAATTGGCCCTAAAAAGATGCAGGTTCAAATATTGTCTCTTATTTTACCTGGTTTTCTTGGTGGTCACTTCATTCAGTGGGAATGGTGGGAGCTTCATTAGCCAAGTGTTTGAGTTATTAGAAAAACTAAGAGTCTCATTACTTTATCAGTAATGTATTTTAAAATTTATATTGTCATTTCACACACACACATATTAAT